>CM069138.1:40647234-40844795 GCA_035221665.1 Okamejei kenojei | reverse complement strand
CATAGTAGAGATCGTATTTTGCCAACAGACGCGGACTTTGTTGGACAAATTAGACAGATGGTGATGAGTCAGAGATAGAAGTGAGATCAATCTACTGGACCATGGGTGGGCAGTCCACCAACCTGGCTCTCAATACTTCTGTAATCCAATGAACTGAATTGTGAATTTCTCTTGGGATCAGGACCTGAAGGATGAAGACCCATAAACCTGTTACTATCAATTTGGGACGATGGTGAGAAGGGGGTCAAAATCTTCAAATCCTGGGGTTGCATATTTTGGTAGATCATTCCTGACCCAAAACAGTTGAATGAACTATAAAGAAAGCTCATCAACGCCTCTACTTCCAGAGAAGACTACAGAGATTTTGTTCCGGGGGGGGGTATGTCAGAGAAGATTCTCTTTCACTTCTACATGTTGTAACATATAGAGTGCATATGACTGGTTACATCACGGCTCTGGTTCATGACAACTAACATGTTAGCAGGAAGCGGAAAAGGCTGCAAAAAGTTGTGAACAATCTGCCCAGTCCATCATAGTTTGACTCCCTGCCATCTAAAGGGGATTTATCAGATTGCTGCCACAAAAAGGCAGCCAGCATAATCATAGAACCCACACACGCGATGGCCTGATACACTCATTTCACCCCTGCCATCCGGAAGAAAGGTACAGGAGCCTGAAAATGTATCGTCCAGGTTTTAAGAACAGCTTCTTCCCTACACTCAGTCAATTCAGCTTTTAAACATTACAATCTCAATAAGTCTCTGGACTCCGTGGACTATTATTGTTATTATTGCACTTTATTATTTTGTTTTGTTTTGATGTGTTTACATATGCCATGTGTGTGTTATATATTTTCCATGTTTTTATATTGTTTACAGTGCACTATGGTTTAATATTCTTGTTGTGCTGCTTGCAAATATTGAATTTTTATTGCTTCTGCTGGGACGTATTCACAATAAACCTCTCTTGACTCTCTACAGTTGTCTTAACTCCATATGTCCTAAACCTGATGCCACTAGTAATTTTATGTACCTCATGTGATGGGATATAAGGGATTCTCCCTATTTCAGCTCGAACCCATGGGTTCTCATAATTTGTACAAATTCTTTAATCTTTATTCCAAGGAAAAATCAAATCCCTGCCCTTGAAACATTACATCCCAGGCAACATCCTGATGAATGTTATAAAGTCATGGACAGTCTTGGTGGCATACAGCGTGGATGCAGCCCTTCTGTCCCATACTTGCCCATGTGACCAACATGCCCCATCTTACACGTCCAACTGCTTGCATTGGGCCCATATCCCTCCTAAAACCACATCTTTCCATGTATCCTGTATAAAAGGTTTTCTTAACATTTTTCGTGTGATAATCCCTGCCTCCAACTCCATTCTCCAGCAGTCGCCTTCCAGCATTGTACACTCACCATATGTTTTGTTTGAAAAAGTTACCCCCTAGGTTCCTATTAATTATTTACCTCGTTTTCATCTTAAACCTTTATCTCTTGTTCTCACCTACTCCGAACAAAAATAACTGTGCATTTAACGTAGCAATGTTAAACATTTTTGAGATTTAAATTAAAATCAGAGTCTGCAATTTATTCCATCAGATAATGCATAAAAAGATGTTTAATTTTACACCTATAATACACTTGGATATCTTGTCAGATATTAAAAAGGTTAAGGCCATTTTTTCATACTTGGAGAAAGTTGAGAATTCTTGTTACCCACTTTGCATTTCCGATATTTGTACTTAACTTAAAGCTGTGATCTAGAGACAGTCAAAGCCTTAACTTTCTTAATAAATTATGGGTAACTCAATTGAAATGATTGCAGTTTTTTGGATTGAGAGCATTCTGCAAAAATTTTGAAAACAATCTTACTTGGATGAACCTGAAATCTAAAGCCTATATTTAGTTACCTAATTGTATCCAATTACAAAAATTCCAATTACTAGATCGAAACATCTATCCTAATTTCTTAAGAAAAGATAAACATTTTTAAGTTGCCTAAGTGTCCAAATAACATTCAACACAATATTTATCAATATGACATGATTTTTAATCAAATTTTCATGAATGTATAGCATAATTGAGAATTTAGTGTTTAATTCCTGTATGTAACGGCCATTTTATAATTCAACTTGCAAATGGGTTTTAGTGGAACGCGGTAGATTGATCATTGTGGTTTGCGGTGAACGTACTGGTAGGAAAAAATACCCCGATACGTATATATTTTTTGTCCCCATTTGCAACGTGAATAATTTGATTAAATGCTTCCTAAGAACCTCGTTTTTATGCAAAAAATTATACTGAGATTACATTTTTTCTCCACCTACGTAAAATCCGATTTGCCATGTCTGTAGGACAAACGGCACTTTTTAAACACGCCACCCCTCTGAAAGGCGCCGAAAGTCACGACACTTGGAGCGGCGCAGTAACTGCAGGCTTTAATCATGGTAAGTTTTGTAACATTCTCTACATTTACGCTCAATCTGTTCCTTTTATGATTTGGAATACTTCTATAAGGTTCACTCCTCTCGGGACATTCCGGTGGCGCTATGGAGTTTCTTAAAAGCATCAGCACCAGCCAGCTCCGTAAAAATTTTGAAAAAAGGGGGACCTTAAAAAGAATTACCGATTGTCTCTGCTTTTTACTGTCTGACCGCAATCAAACATCGACGGGGTTTTGGTACCGGGAGATGATCGTCATCAGCCTTGCGACAAACCATGACGGCAGGAGCCCTTACTAGATATTAAAACGAAGGGTCGAAAAACCCGGGCAGAGAGCGGGAGAAGGCCTGGGTGATGCTCGGAATCGAGTAGGGCCCAGTTCCCTGGTAAGATACGTCTCCAGGAAAGCAGACACAGGAGGTGAGGATTTGAGAGCTTTTGTAGATTGTTACTGATCAGGATGGCTGATTTTTATAACGAGGGTCAAGCAGATGTATGAAAGATATAAAGCAAAGAAAATGTAAGAAAATAAAGGAGATATAAAGGACGAATTTGTCAAACTCAATAATTCTGATGGACGATGAAAAATCAATGGCAGTGAATTTCAAAAGATACAAAAGACACAAATTGATAATCAGTTACGTCTCAGAGAAGAATCAGAAAAATTTGAAGAATGAATTTATTGATTATGATCAATAATATGGATACGCAAGTTGGAGGTAAAAATTGAAAATGTTAAAAAGAGCTTGCAAGATAGAAATTTGTTTCTCCTATTGCCAAATAGTGGTCGAACAAACAAGCTGCTGATGGCATGATAATAACCATTGAAAGATAGAGTGAGGCTTATTACTGTGTCTTACTAGCATAAGCTGATAAACAGAACAGAACGGTCTAACTGGACTGTTATCTAAGTAACGCAGATTAAAATGCACCAGCTAGAAGGCATATCAGAGAAGGGCAGAACTTGAGGATGTGCAGGATCCTGAAGGTCAGAGAAACTCGAAGACACTCGAGAATTCACTGCGTAAATTACAGCAAGCTGTTTTATTTTGGATGATATGCCTGTATTAGCTCGTGCAAATCGAGTCGCAGAAGACAGAACCAGTACACAAACGCCCCCCTAGACAAATGATTCGTAATAGGTACAATATGATTTATTCTCGTGGATATTATGCGGAAGAGCCTCGGGACAAAGTAATCTGATGTTTCATGGACTAAGAATCAGTATCTATCGAGACTATCCCCAGAGGTTGTCCAGGAAAACGAAAAGCGTTTAACGAAGCCAAGAAAACTCCTTTATGAGGGGTGTAGAAACTTGAGATACGGTTTGGAGATTGAGCCTCAGCCATCCTAGAGTTTCTGTATAACATCGTGGCATACACTTCTTCAAGACGCCAACAGATATGCACAATGGAATTTGCAAAGCAGTGTTTACACATTTGAAAACTTCTTACAAGCAAAATATACTTGTCTTTTACTATTTTTAAAGAACCTAGTTACGGTCTCTTTACTTCTATGAGACTTTCATTACGTTATATGGAGGATGTAGAATGAAATTAGAAGGATCGGTCCAAACAATTCACAACCCCATAACGGACTATGTCGTATTGAAGAAATGTTTTCCCCGGATTGCGAAGGAAGGCTCGTTCGAAAACATTGACATATTAGTCAATAATATATAACTTAACACAACAGAAATAACACTCATAACTATAAATCATAACGCGGTTTATTATACACTATGATTATTATTAAACAAGACGTGTACACGTTTGCTAATTATTATTACTTAATATTTATTTATTTTATGTCTTGTTATATTTGGAGATACTCCTCCCTTAATTTATTTTTTTTCCTTCTTTTTTAATAATGATTTTTATTTTTGTACTTTAAAAAGTTTTATCTGAGCTTTATAATTGATTTTTTAATTAAGGTGTGGTGAATATAACATACTTTTATGATGATCTAATTTTATCTACCTTTCATTTCTTTAATATTATATCACCGTTTTAAAAATATTATATGATTATTATATTCCCTTTAATGTAGGAGCTGGCTAAATTGTAATAACAATCAATGCCGGATGCCTTTTTTGTTTGATTGCCAATATTGCTTGGCTTTCACAAAACTACAAAATTATTTTATTTGTAGTTTTTCTATTCGTTAGCACTCTATTAGATTTTTATTCTATTATTCTCATACTTCTTTTATGGCTTAATTTATCATCTTATCCAGTTTGAATGGAGTTAATATACTGGAATCAATGGACGTATCTCTTCAGTGAGACTATATTAAAAGAGATATAAAATTCATCTATTCGGTGTTCGGGTGTTAAGGTTAGGTCTATCTGCCACCGGCCCTTTGGACTCTATTCTAGATTCCCACAAACCTAAATGCGAGGATCTAAAAGAAATTTGGGGAATGAGGGAAGATTAAACCTTTGCAGTATGGAATTGTTAAAGGTATCAATGAACATAAAAAGAGGAAAGAAATTTTGACACACTTAAAGGCAATGAAAGAGGTTGTAATTATATTCAAGAAAATCACCTAAAGAAAGACGCTCTGAATATAGGCTGGAAGCTTAAATGGATAGACAAAATATACCACTTCTTACTTTTACGCATTAAATCATAAGAGGCGTAGCAAAACTATTTCGTAAAGGTACTTTATTTAAGCATACATCTACTATATCCGATTTAATGATGCAAGATACAATATGGTGATAGAGAAAATAAATTGGGTTAAAAATGGTTTTTGTATAACGCATGATGGACCGAATTTTGATACGTCCTTTATTTTTTTAAGAAGTAAGACTTAATTATATCCGGAATTAATACAAACATTACTAATTTGATAATTGGTGGAGATGTTTATATTGATACATTAGACCCTTATTTAGATTAGATCTTCAAAACATAAGAATAAATTAAATCGCATACTAGCCGTTTATTAAACGCATACACTCCACAACGACACTAACATTAGAAAGATGTCTGGAGAAACAGAAAATTCCATTACTGGTCGAGATTTTAATCCTTTTCACTCGCCTTAGTAAAATAAATATAATTATTCAAGAATAGATTACTTTCTGGCTAGATGCTATACGCTTATTTCTACTTACTTACGAGTCCAAATATCATATTATTATAATTTCAGATCATGCGCCATTACTATTTAAATATTAATAATAAATGGTAAAACAGAAAATCGATTAGGAGAGCAATGGAAACTTATCCCACTAAATTTTAAAAAAATAAACACATCAGGAATATATTATAACTCAGATTAAGTAGGTTTTTTGAAAATTAAATGATTCAACCAGAAATATCTCGCTCTTTATTATGGGGAAAACATTTTAAAGACATATTCTTCGAGGAATTATGATTTATTCAAATAGCTTTCCATAATAAATAGATTAGGAAGGAACAACAGGACTTATAAAGGAGATTTTAACAGATTAGCTAGATATCACTAGAATGCAATAAAATCAGATATAATATTACTATATTAATTGTGCATTGAAGTATAAATTAAAACTTAAATTATACTGAGCAAGTTTTTAAAATAGTACAAATAATACTAAACAATTGTTGTTTGATATTTTGGAGACAAACCTATACATAAACTATTGGCTCTCGACAATTAAGGAAAATTGATGCTGAAAAAGCTCCTATACTATAGGATTTAAATCACAAACGGTGAAAGTTTAATACAACCAGAGGATATTAGAATGAAAGATTTATGCAATATTATTAAAAATATGTATACTGGTAAAACGACAGTAAATAAAACAGAAAATAGATGCCCATTTTGATATGTATGTTACTTTAAAGGAATTAGATTTACAAAATATGAGAACTATTAATGCAGATATATTCAATAAAAGAAATCCAAGATATATATTAGATTCTTAAAAAATGGTTAAAACTCCAGGACTATGTTGTATAGGCTCGGAATTTTTATAAAAAATTTTCATGACCAATGGTCCCATATTTAAGAAAATAATTATATGAAACAGATTATAATACCATCAGAGAAATTCCCGCAAGACATAATGAACGATCTATTATACACTTATAGACCCTCCAAAATAAATAAAAGATTTGGATGATCAAGGGATCATATTGAGACAATTGCTTTATTAAATACGGATCAAAAAAATTTTTAACAGAAAGATCCTTGCACAAAGATTAATGCAAAAGTTGTTAACGAATTAATTCATCCTGATCAAAACTAGGATTTATACCTAATAAGATTTTCTTCATATAATCTATAAGACGGTTATTTTAATATCAATATATTCGAAAAGAAGTGATAAAAAAGAACTTTGTAGTTATCTCGTTGGATGCAGAAAAAGCTTTGACCAGGTGGAATGGCCTTATTTATTTTCGGTGATGGGAAAGCTTTTAAGCTTGGTGATAGTTTATACTTGGATTTAAATTATTTATATGCAAACCCAACAGCTAGAAGCAATAACAATAAACATATGTTATCAACTAAGGTTTAGTTTATCTGTCGAGGTTGTTAGAAAAGGCTGTCCTTTATCACCATTTACTGTGTGGAGCGGTGGTTAGCAATCGAACCTCTTGCTCAAAGGGTAAAGTATTGCTACCCGGAAATTTAACTGGATATTGATACTAAAGTTACTAAGAATAAATTCGTTATATGCGGCGTTGTAATTACTTATATTTACTAAACCGAAATAAGTATCCGTAATTTGTTTATAAATAATAACGGAATTTGAGTTTAATTTCAGGATACAGTTTATAAATTGGAATAAAAGTGAACTGTATGCCAATAAACATGAATACTTACAAGATTATTACAACAATTTCCTTTTAAGATGTAACAAATGAATAACTGATTAAATATCTTGTGTGGGAGTTTTGTTACTAAAAAGATTTGAATCTTTATTTAAGTCTTATTTACTCGTTATTATTGAATAAATTAAATAAAATAATCTTATTCTGCGAAAGTTTACCTATCTATTGTTAGGTAAAATAAATCGCAATAAAAATGATGTTTCCATCCCACAATTATTTTTTTATTTCAATCCATTCCGATATTATCTCTCTAAAAATTTTTTTTTAAAAACTGTAAGACTCTATAGCTCACTAACTTTATCTTGGGATTTAAGAATCATATGAAGTATATTAAAAAACACTATGTAAAGCTAAAATTAATCGGGGGTTTTAGCTTTAACCAAATGTTTTTTGTTTATTATTGGGCAGTTAATATTAAAAAATATGGAAATTTCTGGTTAGAAGAAAACAGATAATAAACCAATACTGGTCTAAAAATCGAAAGGATGACATGTTTTCCATTTGAAATTAAAACTCTTATAATTTATTTGCTAATTGATTATGTACTCTAAGAAAATATTTATAGTGAAAATTTGATAATAGAAAGTGGATGTAGTATTTGGAAACAATATAAAGAAAACATTTAAAACTAAAAGGTGATTATACCGCCTAGGTGCTTACTTATTGCCAACAATTTACGTTTAACCCTCAACGATGGATAAGGCTTTTATACACGCAGAATGGAAAAAAATAAAGGAATTTTTAAATATAGGGGATCTTTATAAGGAAAATTCTTTTCTTTCATTTCAAGAATTACAACAACCTACGGGCTTCATAATAAATTTATATTCAGATTCTTTACAAATCAGAAACTAATCTCTTGCAAAATACACAAGAATTCAGTAAATTGAACAGAGTGAATTTTTTAGATGAATGGTTGAAATAAACATCAATACTAGCAAAAAATGATATCATAATATATCATATTTTGTTGGACTTGGAAAGTGATATTCCATCATCGGATAATACACAGACAGCGTTGGGATAAATGAATTAGGTCAAATAATAAGCCACAGATATATGGAAGATAAGCTTTCACAACACATCATTTTTGTTCGTTAAATGCGAAACGATGCTCTTATACAGTTTAAAATTTTACATTGATTACATTATTCTAAATCTAAATCATAATATATTTCCAAAATTAGATCACCTAATTATGTGATAATAGGTCAAATCTTTAGAAGCAATTTGTCAATTCAACTTTCTAATTTACGTAGATTGTATGAATAATATGAATGAAATATTTAAGATAATCTCGAATGTTATTAATATTACTATGTTTCCTGACCCAAAGTTAATCATACTTGGAATAACCGGAAACGGAACAAATAATTACAAGGAATCAAAGACTTTTATCGACTATTCTTTAATAGTTGGGAAAAAATTAATATTAAAATTTTGGAAAGGCCCTGTATCCCCAACAATTAAAATGTGTGAATACAGAATTATGTACGGAGACACTTCACTTGGAGAGATTGAGACTTGTACCTTCCTTGGGACAGGTTTGATCTCTTCAAGGGATTTGGTTCTCCCTACATCAATACTACAGGGTCATAATGGTTCGGCGCAGGGACTTGACTGAGGCCCTCTTCTGAAATATCAGAATGGATGAAGAAATTACATATAATAAATCATGAAGTATGTCCAAGGATTGGAATTATTTGTAGTAATATTTTTAATCTCCATCAAAACTTCTCATCTTTTCTTTTTCTTATCCTACTCTCTTCTCTCATCTTTCATCTTGTTAATTAGGGAAAAAAATATTGAAACATACTATATAAATTTTTAATATGTATATCACTATTATTACTTGTTTATGTAAAAGATTATTAGATGTCTTAAATTTGTAATTAGATAAAATTGTGCATTTTCAACTATATGAATAATTTTGAAAATTCTAAATTAATAATAATACAAACATTCTTAATATTTTGATAACATTACGTATATCATAGATAACTTTGTTTAAGATTGGGTATTATGTAGTTATATTAGGGGGGTTGTATTTGGTATTAGAAGAATATCTATGGTATGAGAAGTGTGAGTATATTGCTTTATTTTAGGAATATACTACATACACTCCAATTATATAAAATAATATAACCAGGAAATGTATAATGGATAATCATTACAATTAACATAAACAGTATCAATCGATAATCAATATTATATATTTTGTATATTATATAATTTACTACTGCCTGTTTATAAGAGTGTACTCGGTATATATTGTTGTTCTACAAATAGAAAAAAAATAAAAAATTAAAAAAAAAAAAAAAATAATAAAATATAGGGCCACCCTCTTTGTCCTGCCACTCCAAAAAAATTAAGTTCTCACTCTGTCAACCTCTCCCAATAGACCCAGGCTCTCGAGTCTGGCGCAACTTCCTGGTAAAGGGCCTGTCCAATTTTTTCACGACCTTATTCACGCCCTTGTTTTTTTACACGTGGACATTTTTCATCTGCTAGAAAAACGCCCCGACCTACGTGATGCCACGAGCACCTATGACTTGCATCACGACCTACCTACGACCTCCTACGGCTTCGTGGAAGACCATATTGCAGGTATGAGTCAAGGCCAAACTCGGCAGAAGAGGTCGTGCATAGTTAGGTCATTGTTTTTTTTGAAAGTGGGACCCAGGCCCCCCTTTAATCTTCACTGCACTCTTTCCGGCTTGACAACATTTTTCCACAATGTGGTGCCTAATATTGAACACAATACTCTAAATGTGGCCTCCGACGTCTTATATAACTACAACATGACCTCCCAACTTCTGTACTCAAAACTCTATCTGATGAAGGTCAATGTGCCGAAAACCATTTTGACCACCTGATCTACCTGTGATGCTACTTTCAAGGAACAATGTACCTGCACTCCTAGATCCCTCTGCTCTATGTCCACAGCACTCTTTGCAGTGTGATCACTTAATATGGCAGCTTGACTTGTAGTTCCCTAATCCTTAGTACAACAAAAAACATCTCAGAACGTAGTGAATCTCTGGAATTCTCTGCCTCCCAATGGTGGTGGAGGCTAGACCGTTAGACATAATTATATTTGTAGATGTAGATACACCAATTTGCACAGTCTTCGTTTTTAGATATTTTAAATGTAATTTACTGTATGTATAATTTAAGCACTTTTTTGCACGCTTTGTGTGTGTGTGTGTGTGTGTGTGTGTGTGTGTGTGTGTGTGTGTGTGTGTGTGTGTGTGTGTGTGTGTGTGTGTGTGTGTGTGATGCTGCGCAAGCAAGGATTTCATTTTATGGTACCTCACCAAATGTGCAGATGACAATAAACTCAACTTTACTTTAAATGAGATCACCAAAAAAGATCAACGTTTATATCTTGCTCTTCCAGGCAATTTACTGGGTCATTGAATTTCTGCCACTTTGATGATTACAGGTCATAAATACATAACTCGCCCTGCAGCCCCTTTGGACATCCCAACATTATAAAATGGACTGTGGATGACCCAATTTCACCTTTTATTTTTGAACAATTCACTGCGTTAGAGAAGTAACTTTGTCTAAACTTGTGCTTCACACGCTCACAGTTTAAATTTGGGGATAGTACATGGAGGAGTTGGTTAGTTATCGTTTCCAGCTGAGATCTATAAAAGGGGAAATGCTATTTCTGCATATGCATTGGAGAGGGAGAGGAAGGGAGAAAAGTAGAGACAAAAAAATATTTCTCCAGGAATACTCTAAGCCAGTGCAGGTGATGAATTGTAATGATCCACACAAATTCACGTGTCCCTTTGCATTGATCCTGGCTGTCCTAAACTGCATTCAAGTGAGGTGCTTGTCAATCTTGGCCGTCTGCCATCTGAAAGTAATTTAACTGGAAATTGTGCAAGTGCAGCTATTAGAAAAAAAGAATTGCATTTCTACAGCACCTTTACAAAGTCATCCCGGAATACTTTGGGAGCAGAGCCAGATTAATAATGCAGGACATGTACAGTCCAGTTCAAGTTCGCGTTTAACGAACTAAGGAACAGTGAAATTTGAATTACCATGCAGCCATACAAAGTGAAAAGCAAAAATACACACAGCCACATAAAATAAAATTTAACATAAACATCCACCACAGTGGAATCCACATGCCTCACTGTGATGGAAGGCAATAAAGTTTAGTAATCTTCCTTTTTTGTTCACCCATGATCGTGGCCTTTGAACCCTGCATGCTTGCCACTACCGACGGTCTGATGTTCAAGCTCTATCATCAGGATGAGCGAAACTCTGGCGACGGGATGGATTGGAACACTCCGCGGCATGGAGCTCCCGAGTCGGCTTCTTACCAGAGACTGTGGGCTTCACAGGTGTTAAAGTCCACAGGGCCCCGTTGCGTCGGAGCTCCACTGGTGAACCCTCGGCAAAGGATCGCAGCCTCCCGATGTTAAAGTTGTCCGCGCCGCTGACTTGGATTGTAGCTCCGGGCCGGTCTCCAAGGAAAGGCCGCACCCATCCACGGTTGTAGGCTGCAGGCGGGAACTGGTAATAATGCGACACGGAGAAAAATCGCATCTCCGTCCAGGTTAAGTGACTGAAAAAGGTTACCCCTGCCACATGAGATTCCAGAAACAGCAAGATGGTTTCCAGCTTATGAACCACTTCACCAATGTTTGACCAATGGGATAACAATATGATGACACTCCAAGATGATATTGACATCAGTAGTCCGGGCCTTAGGCTAATGAAGGGTGAGAGGATTCTCAGAGGTGTTCAGGGGATGTGGGGACAAGGCAGAAGAATAGGGTTGAGAGGGAAAGATAGATAGCCATGATCTGATCATAGCCATGATTGAATAGGGCAGAGTAGATGTGATGGGCCCACATGTCCTAATTCAGCTTTTATAAATTTATGATCTTATAGAGATTTACAGGCACACAGCTGGTTCACTTGCATCAAATCACCACCTAGTTACCATTAATGTGGTTTTGCTAGTTTTTAGATATTGCAATTGTGTAATTGTAGGTAGTCAATTCATGAGTAATGATGGTTTACAAATACACAGGACTAGATGTTAAAATTCCAAGGTGCCAAATATCAAATTTACTCCCGATAGGTGATGGGTGGGAGCCTTCTGTACTCACATCTATGACTCTCCTCCGATGTTGAGAAAGGCTAGAGCAGACTCGTCATTGGGGTTATCAAGTGGGCACCTACTTTCATCAACGTTTCGCTGATTGAACCCACGACGTCTCCAGTAGGCTCAGCGGTGCATTCTGGCATCCCAGAACCACCCCCCTCTGCATCTGTCTAGTCGGTTATTTGGGAGACCAAATGGGTCTTTCCTCTTCAGCCAGAGCCACTGGCTACTCCGCTCTGCTACCCGTGATGTTTCTTTGATGGCCTGGCGTAGGGCTTGTCTGCTGATCCCCAGGTCCTTATTCCATATCGTTCTGCTCCATAGCCATAGATGATGTCCCCATCTTATCAAGCTTTCTTTCAACTGTACCCCTTAGACCCTGTAAGATACGGGTCAGGTCTACATTTATGGTCTCCCATTCTTTCTTCTCCGAGGCTCCAGGCCATTTGACGCAAAGTTTTCTTCCGCTGATCCTTTTCTCCATTGCTGGTTTTCTTGGCTGGATGGGCTCCATATCTTCCTGTGCCTGTGTAACTGTGCTTGAGTTTCCTTCATCAGGGGGGCTGATGCCCTGCGAACTTTGGTGAGACTCCAGTCGCTGGACTT
Source organism: Okamejei kenojei (assembly GCA_035221665.1). Classification (NCBI taxonomy): domain Eukaryota; kingdom Metazoa; phylum Chordata; class Chondrichthyes; order Rajiformes; family Rajidae; genus Okamejei; species Okamejei kenojei. The sequence continues at coordinate 40,831,785 of CM069138.1, read as the reverse complement.
CATTCGACTTATTTGATTGAATTCTCAGGAAGTACTTATCAATGCGAGGTCCCTGTTTTCCCTCTCTCAAGCACACTTTTCTTTCCTTGATGTTCAGGCCCTTTGAAGATGTCATTTTCATCCAGCCGCAGGAGCAGACCTGAAGCCTCTTCTCGGATGATGATTGTTGGCATGGTTCTTGTTGAGTAGGTGAAGGAATAGGCCATTCGGCCCTTCGAGCCTGCACCAGCATTCAATATGATCATGGCTGATCAACTCAGTATCCCATACCTGCTTTCTCTCCATACCCCCTGATACCCTTAGCCACAAGGGCCACATCTAACTCCCTCTTAAATATAGGCAATTAACTGGCCTCAACTACCTTCTGTGGCAGAGAATTCCAGAGGTTCACCACTCTCTGTGTGAAAAATGTTTTCCTCACCTCGGTCCTAAAAGACTTCCCCCTTACCCTTAAACTGTGACCCCTTGTTCTGGTCTTCCCCAACATCGGGAACAATCTTCCTGCATCTAGCCTATCCAAACCCTTAAGAATTTTGTACGTTTCTATAAGATCTCCCCTCAATCTTCTAAATTCTAGCGAGTACATGCCAAGTCTATCCAGTCTTTCTTCATATGAAAGTCCTGACATCCCAGGAATCAGTCTGGTGAACCTTCTCTGTACTCCCCCTATGGCAAGCATGTCTTTCCTCAGATTAGGAGACCAAAATTGTATGCAATACTCCAGGTGTGGTCTCACCAAGCCCCTGTACAACTGCAGTAGAACCTCCCTGCTCCTATACTCAATGCTATGAATGCTAACATACCATTTGCTTTCTTCACTGCCTGCTGCACCTGCATGCCTACTTTCAATGACTGGTGTACCATGACACCCAGGTCTCGATGTAGCTCCCCTTTTCCTATCGGCCACCATTCAAATAATAGTCTACTTTCCCGATTTTGCCACCAAAGTGGATAACCTTACATTTATCCACATTATACTGCATCTGCCATGCATTTGCCCACTCACCGAACCTATCCAAGTCTCCTTGCACCCTCCTAGCATCCTCCTCACAGCTAACACTGCCCCCCAGCTTTGTGTCATCCGCAAACTTGGAGATGTTGCATTTAATTCACTCGTCCAAATCATTAATATATATTGTAAATAGCTGGGGGTACCCCACTAGTCACTACCTGCCATTCTGAAAAGGACCCGTTTACTCCTACTCTTTGCTTCCTGTCTGCGAGCCAGTTCTCTATCCACATCAATACTGAACCCCCAATACCATGTGCTTTAAGTTTGCATACTAATCTCTTATGTGGGACCTTGTCGAAAGCCTTCTGAAAGTCCAGATATAACACATCCACTTTGTCCAATGATTTCACCACTCTCCAAATGTGCTGCTATTCAATCTTTAATAACTGACTCTAGCAGTTTCCCCACTACTGATGTTAGACTATAACTTATATATATATATATAAATATATATATATATATATATATATATATAATATATATATATATATATATATATCTATAATATATATAACTTACACATGTGTGAAAGTAGGTAGACTTGGACTCAGCCCCCCCCCCAACAGAAAGAAATGGCCTGCCAATATTCACTTCTAAAATGTAGCATCTGGCATATGCTCTGAATGCTGACTCCATCTATGAAGATATGCTCTCACAAAATATCTGGAATGTCCAGAGTGCAGGTGAGGTTATTATGAAGATGAATCATAGAATCATAGAAAATAGGTGCAGGAGTAGGCCATTTGGCCCCTCGAGCCTGCACCGCCATTCAATATGATCATGGCTGATCATCCAACTCAGTATCCTGTACCTCTCCATACCCCCTGATCCCTTTAGCCACAAGGGCCACATCTAACTCCCTCTTAAATATATGCCAATGAACTGGCCTCAACTACCTTCTGCGGCAGATAATTCCACAGACTCACCACTCTCTGTGTGAAAAAAGATCTTCTCATCTCAGTCCTAAAAGACTTCCCCTTTATCCTTAAACTATGACCTCTTGTTCTGGAATTCCCCAACATTAGGAACAATCTTCCTGCATCTAGCCTGTCCAACCCCTTAAGAATTTTGTAAGCCTCTATAAGATCCCCCCTCAATCTCCTAAATTCCAGCGAGTACAAGCCGAGTCTATCCAGTCTTTATTCATATGGAAGTCCTGCCATCCCAGGAATCAGTCTGGTGAACCTTCTCTGCACTCCCTCAATGGCAAGAATGTCTTTCCTCAGATTAGGAGACCAAAACTGTACGCAATACTCCAGGTGTGGCCTCACCAAGACCCTGTACAACTGCAGTAGAACCTCCCTGCTCTTGTACTCAAATCCTTTTGCTATGAATGCCAACATACCATTCGCTTTCTTCACAGCCTGCTGCACTACTTTCAATGACTGGTGTACCATGACACCCAGGTCTCGTTGCATCTCCCCTTTTCCTAATTCCTAATTCACCATTCAGATAATAATCTACCCTCATGTTTTTGCCGCCAAAGTGGATAACCTCACATTTATCCACATTATACTGCATCTGCCATGCATTTGCCCACTCACCCAACCTATCCAAGTCACCTTGCAGCCTCCTAGCATCCTCCTCAAGCTAACACTGCCCCCCAGCTTCATGTCATCCGCAAACGTGGAGATGTTGCATTCAATTCCCACATCCAGATCATTAATATATATTGTAAATAGCTGGGGTCCCAGCACTGAGCCTTGCAGTACCCCACTAGTCACTGCCTGCCATTCTGAAAATTACCTGAGAGGTGAAGAACAAGGCCATCTGAAATTGGAAATATTTCACCGTTCCTTCATTATTGTGAGATCCAAACCCTGGGACACCCCCCACCCACAACAATAATGTGGCAGTACCTTTGCCAGAAGGACTGCAGTTGTTAAAGAGGTTGGTCACCACCACCTTCTAGTGGACATCCTAATGTGAGGAAATAAATGAAAAAAAACAAACGGCTGGAGGAATTGAAGAGGTCAGGCAGCAGTGGTCTGTGGAGGGAAATGGACTGTGGACAATTTGGGTTGGGACCCTTCTTCATACTGATGGAGTAGTGTGGAGCAAGCTGGTAAAGAGAGATGAAGGGGAAAGGTGGAGCATCAGTCTGAAGTCCACACACTGACTAGGCCCAAAGGCTTATTGCTAACCTTAGCAGAAGCTGATCAAGATTCAAGATGTTTATTCTTAATTGTAAACTTCTAACCAAAACATTTTGTTCATCCACTTGACATGATCAAGATAAACATTACTAACTTTGATGACTTTAAGATTATGACCAGCCTTTGACCAGGGAAGTGGAATCAAAAACCAAAGGACATAGGTCCCAGTTTATTTTTCTGGAACGTCAGTGGTTGAGGGGAGACTTCATAGAGGTTGTATCTTGAAGTCTCTCAGCGCTTAACATTGAGACCAAAAGTGTTGGGAAATGTGCTCTGGGATGGCCTTTTTGAATAATATTGTTGGGATGCTGCAGCATCAGAGATACTGCTGTCCAGCTTTAATATGATCCGTAGACCCAACATAATAGACTCCACTATTCTATGTAAAAAAAAAGCAGAATATGTCCAGTCCTAATCAATTTCACCCCCTGAAACATAAAATCAGAATCATCTGTTCAGTAATTTTAATTCTGCTGAAGAACATTTCTATTTGAAATCACCATTTCCCTGGCTGCAACGTGCACTGCTTTCTAAAAGCATTCCATCGTGAACATTGCAACTTTTTTTTTCCCCAGCAACTTCTCAGAAAGAGTCATGAATGCACACACAAGAGCCCTGTGTTTCTGATGCAACCATGACTTTGCCATGTGTCCGTGGGCATTTGAACAGCCATAGGCTACGTTACTGTCACACTTGCTCAGGGGTAGTTCTGGGACACGCGTGAGCAGATGGAAAATGGCTGCAAGAAGGAACTGCAGATGCTGGTTTACACCAAAGACAGACACAAAATGCTGGAGTAACTCAGCGGGTCAGGCAACATTCTGGAGGAAAAGAATGGGTGATGTTTCAGGTGTAGAACCTGTAAAATGGGTGCCCTTTCCTCCACAATTTCACTGGTCAGAAACTGAAAGGATGCTATGCCTGTAACCCCACAGTGTGTTTGGAGTTCTCGCATTGTGGCTTAGCAATGGCAGAAAAGTGATAATATACATGCAGTAGGGTAGTACAACACCACCCAACAATCAGGCAGCATGGTGGTGTAGCGGTGGTATAGCCTTACAGCACCAGAGACCCAAGTTCAATCCTGACTACAGGTGCTTAGCTGTACAGAGTTTGTACGTTCTCCCCGTGGCCTGCATGAATTTTCTCAGAGATCTTCCAACATTCCAAAGACATACAGATTTGTAGATTAATTGGCTTAGAAAAAATGTACAATGTACAATGTACATATTGTCCAAATGTACAATGTCCCAAGTGTGTGTAGGATGGTGTTAATGTAGGGGGATCGCTGTTCGGTGCAGACTGGGTGGCCCAAAGAACCTGTTTACACGCTGTATCTCTAAACTAAACTAAACCAAACCTGAAAGCTCATGGTGTTCCCGTGCCTGTGCCTTTGTTCTTTTTATGCAGTGGAGGTCCAGGGAGTTCTGCTGAAGAATATGAAGTCTAATGGAAATCTCACAGGAAGCACAAGGAACTGCAGTTGCTGGAATCTTGATTAAAATACAAATTTCTGGAGTAAGTCAACGGGTCAGGCAGCATCTATGGAGGGGACGGATTGGTGACATTTCAGTTCGAGATCCTTCTTCAGACTGATAGCAGCAGGGGAGAGAAAGCTGGAAAAGGGGTGATGCGGACAAAGGCTGGCAAGTGATAGGTACAAGTGAGGGGGTGTGATCAGCTGATGAATGGACAAAGGCAAGAGTTTAGATGGGGACAAAAGGATGAGACAGAGGTTCACATGCACCTAACCTACCCATTGCATTTGTTGTTCCTGATATGGTCTCCTTTACATCAGCATGTATTGAGTGAGCAGAATGGAAACATCGGTGGGGGGGGGTTGCACTCTAGAAGGGACAGTACTGACTGAGTGCTACATTTTTTTAGGTGAAGCTATTGAGGGAACGCGGCACTATTGGAAGAAAAATACTGCAGAAGTGTTGCACAATTCAGAGGCTAGTATTGGATGCATGCCGTGTTTTTGAAGGAACAGTACAGGAAATGCTGCACTATCAAAGTGTCAATACCAAGGGCCTGCTGCAGATTTGGCATCTGAGTTCCTATGTTGCCTAATTTGTGTAAGTCAATGGTGGAATATGGAGACATAGGAACTGCAGTTGCTGGAATCTTGTGCAAAACACAAAGTGCTGGAATAACTCAATGGGTCAGGAAGTTTTGAATAGACAAGGTTTCAAGTTGGGTCCCGGTCCAAAAGGCCACCCATCCATTCCTTCTTCTGATGCTGCCTGACCCGGAAGTTTCTAAGGTTGGCTGAGTGTAGGTGGAGGGGTAATTGATCAGAATGCCGGGAGAATAGGTTACACGAAAAAAACAAGCAGAAAATGGGATTATTGTTAGCTGGAATTGATGGAAGGGGCTGAAGGACCCATTTCCATGTGTAGTAAAATAGTAAGATTAACTGAGAACTTACCAGTTTGAAGTTTGATCTTTATTTTATGAGGAGTTACGATGAGGGATTACATGAAGACCCCGCCAGCACGCATGCACGACATTCTTCAAAGCAGCGGTGTGAAATCACAGATACCAGAGTTGACTAACATAGTAAGATAAGAGAACTAGCATACCAGCTGACCTTTATAATAGAGGGTTTGGGAGCGGAGGGCACGTACCAAACAATAATGCCCCTACATCGGGGAAATTATAAAACAGAACTTAATATTTTTTCCGCAAACTTCTCAGGTGCGGCCACGGGTTTATTGTAAAACCGCTGAAAGGTTTTTTCATTACTCCAACCCGCAGTTGCAAGGATGTGGTCCATTGGAACTTCCATCATCCTTGCCGCTGATGTGGATGCAGCCCTGGTGGAGTGAGATTTAAACACGTTAGTGTCCACCCCCGCTGCACCCAATACCACCCTTAACCATCTAGAAATGGTTTGCATGGTGACTCTATGGTGAGGGCATTTGTGGCTAACGAGCAAAGCCCCCTCCATGTCCCTGAGAATCTTAGTGACCTCTATGTAGCGTAAAATGTGGGTCACGATACATAGACGGCAATCTATGGGATAGGCCAGGAAATCCAATTTTTGCCAGATGACAAGCCTGTCTTGCTTGAGTAACCCATGTATAAAGAAAGTTACCTTGCTATTGGATATGTTCATGGCGTCCATCCTTAGCTTATGTAGGGACTGGACCCATTGTGTCGTTACGAGTGCCATCAGCATGACCATTTTGTAGGTCAGTTTATCCAATGAAAGACCCGTTATTGGTGCCCACCCTCGGAGCATGATTAATACAATGCTGATATCCCAAGAGTGGGAAGATCTGGGCCTGGGGGGATTTGAATTAAATATACCCCTCATTAATTTTTTCACCAAAGGGTGAGATGCCACTGCAAGGTGATCGCACCCTCACCTGAGATAGTTGGATAGGGCACTCCTGGCACAGTTGATGGCACTATAGCTCAAACCCTCATCGAAATGGAGGCTTGCCAGGAACTCCAGCACTTCCGTGATGGTGGCTGTGCCATATGTGGTGTTCATTTTTGAGCAAAACACCTCCCATTTCTTCACGTATGTGAGGCATTGTCTTCTGGTGAACTCCCTGCACGATGCTGTGATGACATTGATTGTTCGGTCGGAGAGTCCATAATCCAGAAGTGGCCTTTTCAAATCCTTCAAACCAACAGGTTTATCCGGTCATGGCACGGGTGACTCTCCCCTGTCACAGGGTGTACCAATAGGCTCGGACGTTTATTTATTGGGATGCAAGGTTCTGTGGCCATGTCTTGTACCACAGGCAATCATGGTTGAGTAGGCCAGTTGGGAACAACCAGAATACCCGATGCAGAGTCTTGTCTAATTTTTTGCAAGACCCGACTGATGAGGCAGAAGGGGGGAAATGCATAGAAAAACAAATCCCCCCAGTGTAGCGAGAAAGCGTCCATCGCTACTGTCCCAGGGTCTGGTTCCCATGCAACATATGTTGATATTTGGTGATTGAGTCTGGATGCAAAAAAGGTCGATTCAGGTGTTCCATACCGATCTACAATGTCGGCAAACACTTTTCGGTCCAACATCCATTCGGTGTTACTAAATTTGCGTGAACTGGTGTCCGCCACTGTATTGAGCCTACCTGGAAGGTAAGTGGCTGATATCCAAATGTTCCTTGCTAGGCACCAGTGCCAGATTGTATTGACCAATTCGTCACAGGATATCGACTTTATTCCACCCATATGATTGATATAAGCCACCACAGTGGTTTTGATTTGTCAATCTGTAAAACTTACGTGCAGATGGTGCATGTACCGAACAGTAAGCTCGGAGTCCATGAATGCTCCCAGCATTTCTACATATTTTAATTTCCTAGTGCCGGAAGTAGAGTTTAATTCATGTGCACTCCCATCTAGCACCACAACTGGAGTGTGGTATTAGTTGCTCCCAACCTTTTGCGCTGGCATCAGTTTGTAGTATAACCGAGGGATTTATGATAGTGATGGGGTCATAGCAATGTTGTGCATTGTCTATCCACCATTGTAATTCTAATTTCGCTTTCCCTGGTAATTGCATTGGCCTATCAAAATGGCCCGCATGGTGTTTGAGAGCTGCTATTTTTGCCCTTTGTAGGTTTTGGTAATGTAGTGGGCCAAATTGTGTGGCTGGAAAGGCAGCCACTAGCTTCCCAATACTTGCCGAATAGATGGTTTCCTGATGCCAGTAAGGCTGTTGCATGCTTCTATCAAGTCTGACGTTTTGTTTGGTGGCAAAGTGACAGACATAAGAACAGAATCAATGTGAAACCCAATAGTCCATAGTAGTAGAAGGCATCAATTTTGATTTATCTGGATGAATGACAAATCTCAGCTTTTGAAATAGGTGCTCGGTGGCTGAGACGGCCAGTTTGGCCAACTCCAAAGTTTTTCCCATGATTAAAATATCTTCGAGGTAAACCATAACAATATCATTTTGTTTCCTGAGACACGCTAAAGCTGGTTTTAATAATTTGGTAAACAGTCTGGGCGCTGATGACAATCCATTAGGTAGTGCTTTGTACTGCCAGAACTGCCCCATCCAGCCAAATTTCAAATATCTGCGATGATCCTTGTCTATTTGTACTGAATAGTATGCATCCTTTAGGTCGATGCAAGCCATGAAGTACCTATTGGAAATTAGTTGTTTGGCCATGACAAAGGTTTCCATTTTGAAATGGACATCTAATGTAAGACACACCTTAATACAATTTAAAATCTTACACAGATTATACTATTCAAAAACTAAAATAAGTAAACTTTTGCCAACATCTCACCTATATGAGATAAATGTCGATGTCAAGAAGCTAATATAACACACTCATTTGTCTTTTGTACAAAAATTCAAACATTTTGGACTGAAATATTTGAAATTTTCACAAAAATATTTAAAATAAAACTGACCCTGGAAGCAGACTGGATAATCTTCGGGATATCAGAAGATTGCCCTTAATTGAATGTGTTTCAAAAGACTCTATTTGAATATGGATTAATAACTGGAAAAAAGCTAATCTTAAAATTCTGGAAATATTCTCCGGTACCCACAGTCAATATGTGGATTTCAACAATGTTCGAAACAATACACTTGGAAGATATTAGACTCCGACTAGCAGGACAATCAGACTGTTTCTATAAGACGTGGTCTGCATTTATAAATCTATTACAAGGATAAGGTGCAAGAATACCTCAAAAAATACCGGTGTCGGGTCTTGGTAAAGGGAGCAGAAAAACTGTCGAGTTGGTAGATTCCTTTTGCGAGATGTTTTATAATAAAGTAACTGGCTTTTCTTTTTTCTTTCTCTATTTTTCCCTTTTTCTTTTTCTTTCTTTTCTTTTTCTTTTTTTTCTTTCTCCACGGTCTATCTCTTAATTCCCGTTTCTAACTCTTCAAGGGTTTCCTTTCCTCTGTCACGCTTTTGCACTTTCACATCTCTTTTTCACTTTTCTACTTTCTATGCTGCTATTTTTATTTCTTTTGTCTCTTTTCTAAAGCCTTTTAAAAAAATTATGGGGTACAATGACTGTAATACAATACAAGGGATGTACACTAATGTAACTTACAGTACCTCTAATAAATAAAGATATTAAAAAAAAAAGAAATAGGCATACTGCACGAAAGGATTCAGTTCAGTCAAATCTATGATGATGCGGCACCCGCCGTCTTTTTTATTTTTAGTGAAAATGTTCGATACGAACTCATGAGACTCTTTTAGTTTTCTCAATTACCCCTTTTGAATTTAGTCTTAGAAGTTCATCATGACCTTCTGTCTTTTCTTTCTGTGAAAGTACAAATTTTCCGACTAGGCGTATGCTGAACAGGGGAAGGGAGTTTGTGAACAAATTCAATTTTATATCCCTGATACTTTCCAGTATGAAAGGATCAGTAGTTAAAGTGCTCCATGCATCCCGAAAACAAGTGCAACCTCCACCAATCCGTGAGGGGTCTAGACATGCGATGTTCATGAGGCAACCAGACCCACCTACCTCCATGGTTACTGGCGGTGCTGCGGTGTTTGCCTCTGTCCTTATTTCTTGTGGTGTGGAGGCACTGTGGTGTGGGGGTGGCGCATCTTCCAAGAAGGCCGTGCTGGGCCATGGTCTAAAAAAGACCGCTGAGCAGGTTGTCCAGCCTTCGAGCTTTCACCAGCAGGTGGTCTATCGCCGTAGCGTTGTCTGCAGGTGGATGCATAGGGGTGCCGCCGCTAGTATGGGGACTTGGTGGCAGCTGGCACCTTAATCATGCCAATAGTTTTCGCCTTCTCGTCGAGGTCTTTGACTTGTTTCGGCAGGTTGTCCCCAAATAGCAATGTTGGCGGCTGTGCACTGCTGGGTCTGCACAACCCCGCAAACTTGGGGTTGAGTGCAGGCCGGATAACCTGTAACTGTTGATCTCATATTGAGTGTTACATAAGAGAGCTAGCGCGTCCTGCAGCTCCTCCGGAATATCAACTCCATCCACTGTTCTGGCAACGGCCGTAGTCCCAGCAGCTAGCAGTTTAAAGATTTTTTGGAGTTTGACTTCTTGGCACCTATCCCAGGGCTCATGTTACCCCAAATGGGGTTGTTAACAGCAGGCACATTGAGGGAGATGCAATTCTCCGGAGCTATGTATTTTGCTGCTGTATCATTGATGGCTTGTTCTTGTAGTTGGTTTGTCGCCATGTAATTTATACTGGCTGCCAACTTAGGATGTAACGGCAGCCCTTTTTGGGTAGGTAATGCAAATTTAGTGACCATACCCAAAAGCTCCTCTTCTGACACCCCTAGCATTGTCGTATCTTCAGAGTCAGCCCCGTTCTGATGCTAATGCTAATTTCCTAATGCTCCCCTGCGAAGAGGGTGAGACATTTGGCAGTCCTGAGAAGGATGCTGCTGTGGGTCTGCTAGGAGACCCACTGTGACTCTGCCCCATGCTGTAGCAGGCCACGCTGGAGCAATTGCTCTACCATCCACTCCATGCGGGACAGTCAACCGCCGTCGCTTCCTGCGAGTGGGGTGTCCTCCGGACCGGACTCAGCCGAGTCAGCGGACCTGCCCGACTTCCGGGTGGATTTGCCGCTAGTCCCAGGAGCACCTGTGGCCTGTAGCGGAGTGAAGTCGGGGGCTGCGGTTTGAACCAGCAGCTCAGGAGAACTCGAACGCCACTGGCTGCCTCCTTCCTCAGCAGAAACTTTCTGGACTCCATGGTGCACTCTGTAAAACAACAGCACACAGAGCCAACAAACGACCTCAGAATGGTAAGTACTTATCTGCGGGCCGTTTTTAAACTTACGCTGGAGGAGTGGCGCTCCTCCTGCCTGTCGCTTCGCAATGCATTCGACGATATGTCGCGCATGCGTGCTGGTGGGGTCTTCACGTAGTCACTGACGTGACTCCGAAGTAAAATATGAATAGAACATGAAATGTTCATTCTGTGATTCTTTCTCCACAGATGCTGCCTGACCTGCTGAGTGTCTCCAGCATTTTCTGACTATATTCCTTGTTATTTTCCTGCTAAATAATAATGAATGAACATCCCAGGTTTCCCACTATTCTGATTCATTTATCCATACCACCTTGATGTCACTGGACACCTTCATCAATAAAATCCAGTTCCTCTCAGTATTGCCTCTTGGTTTTCCTGGTAAGAATGTCCCATGCATCCATTATCTCATTTCAGAGTTTGGGGAATCACAGTAGTTAAAGGTATAGCATTCTTTATCTCAGCAGATTTTGTGTTTTGATTTCCTCCATTAACTTGGTTTGTATGACTCTGCCGCAACAGTTTGTTGGAGCTGGTCAGTGGGTTGAGCATCATCTGTGGAGATAAAGAATTGTTAATCTTTTAGGTCGAGATCGGATAAACGGTCAGGACCTGAAATGGTGATAATTCTCCCCACAGAACCCATGGGCAGCACGGTGGAGCAGCGGTGGTGTTGCTGCTTCACAGTGCCAGAGACCCGGGTACATTCTCCCTGTGACCACGTGGGTTTTCTCCAGTTGCTCCGGTTCCTTCCCACACTCCAAAGACGTGCAGGTTTGTAGGTTAATTGGCTTTTGTAAAAATGTAAGTTGTCCCCAGTGTGTGTAGGTTAATGCTAGGTACGAGGATCGCTGGTAGGCATGGACTCAGTGCGCCAAAGTGCCTGTTTACAGTGCCTGGATCTCTAAACTAAACTAAGATGCTACTTGACCAACTGAGATTCTCCAGCACATTGTTAGTTGCTCAAGATTGCAGCATCTGCAGTCTCTTGTGTCTCCTCTTTACTTTGTACTTGAACAAATGCCCATGTTTTGGTGATATTTATTAAATAATTTTAATTTTGTCGCACAACATAATTTGGGTTTGAAATAAAAATACAATTTACCAACTGCTGTGTTAGCAGTGTGCGTGAAGACTGGCCACCTGGTCTTTCATCTGTACTGGTGATGTCTGACCACACAGGACTTGCACCAGATTGTCGTTATTTTCTTATGACAGATAAGGCGGCCACTCAGCCCACTGACTGAGGCCTGGGCCAGCAATTCCAATCACCCGCTTACTTCCATGTGGAGACTGAAAACCTGAACACCATTCGTGGGGCTTGTCTGAGCTCTCGATGAATCATAACCCACAAGACCACGGTTATCAGATAAATTGGTCTCAGTCATTCATTTTCAACTGGCATGAACGTAACAGGCTCAATGGCCTGTTTCTGTGTTGTAAATTACAGTCATTGGTTGGTTTTCTGACTTGACCCCAGTATCATAGAATCGTAGAACCATAGCAGAGTTTGTATCATAATTGGAAAATGTTAACTGTTTCTTCTCAGTAGATGTTGCTCAGATGTTCCTGTATTTTCCATTCTTATTTAAGATTTCCAGCATCTGTAGTTTTTTTTAATTTTCATTTACATCCTAATTGCACTGATGGAGGTGGAATGGTTGTGCCTGGTCCCTTATTCCCAGTATGGTGTGGCAGCAGTAGAGTTGCTGTCTTTTGTACATTCTCCCCTTGACCACGTGGGTTTTCTCTGCAATCTCTGGTTTCCTCCCACACTTCAAAGACGTACTAGTTTGCAGGTTAATTGACTTGGTATAAGTGTAAATTGTCCCTAATGCGTGAAGGATAGTGTTAATGTGCGGGGATCGCTGGTTGATGCAGACTCGGTGGGCCGAAAGGTCTGTTTCCGCGCTGTATATCTAAACTAAACTAAATTGTATATTTTTTGTCCTTAAGTACCTATCCAACTCCCTTTTAAAACTATTTACGTAATTAGCATCCAATTCTTTCACAGCACCAGCATTCCAGGCCCCCACAAAAATTTGGAGCCATATTTACATTTCCCATTTTCTTTCCATTGTTTTGCCAGTAACCTTGATAGAATAGAATCCTTTATTGTCATTGTACAATATACAACGAAATTTCGTTTGGCAGCATCTCCTTCTGTAGCAGCACCAAGCATAAATCGCAAAAAGAGACAAAAACAAACAAATAAATAAAAAGTACAGTAAAAACAGTAAAGTGCAAGTACAGCTAGGCAAATGAATGAAAAAGATTGTGTCCTTAAGTGCAGAAGTTATTGTCCGTTGGCTGGAAGGTGGCAGTGTGTGTGTGTGTATGTATGTGTGTGTGTGTGTGTGTGTGTGTGTGTGGGGGGGTGGGGGGGGGGGGTGTCATAGTTTACTGTAGCAGACTCTTCACAGCCAGGGGAAGAAACTGTTTCTTCAGTCTGTTGGTACGTGCTCTCATGACTCTGAGTCTGCCAGAGGGGAGGATGGAGAATTAGAGAGTGCCCTGGGTGGGTGGGGTCATCCTGGATCTTTTTGGCCGATGGAGGAGACGGCTTGAGTAGATCTCCTCCAAGCGTGGAAGTGGGGAGCCGATGATCCACTGAGCAGTCTTGATGGACCCGCTGCAGTTGTTTCTTCTCAGATGCGGTGCAGCTGGCATACCACACGTGCATCCGTAGGTCAGGACACTCTCTATTGTGCAATGGTAAAGTTTTCCAGCAGAGGTGGAGGGAGTCTGTTTCTCTTCAGCGTTCTCAGGAAGAACAGACGCTGCTGGGCCTTTTTTAATAATGTGGGTGGTGTTCACAGTCCAGCCCAGGTCCTCTGAGATGTACAGTCCGAGAAATTTGAGTTTTTGACCGCTCCACCTCTTCCCCGTTGATGTTCAGGCCTGAATGTAGTGTAGTCCTTGTCCTCCGGAAGTCAATGATGACTTCTTTTGTCTTCTTGGTGTTAAGGTTGAGGTGGTTGTCGCTGCACCAGGCCGTCAGTGCTCGGACCTCCTCCCTGTATGGTGCCTCATCCTCTTTGTTAATCAGTCCAACAATGGTTGTATCATCTGCAAATTTGATGAGGGTGTTGGAGCCATGGGTGGCAACGCAGTCGTGGGTGTACAGTGTGTACAAGACAGGACTCAGAACACAACCCTGGGGAACACTGGTTTTCTGTTCAGTAAGATAATGACTGAACCTTTAACTCAGCATCGCTTTCCAACACAAACACAAATCCCTTGATCTCTTTAATACCTAAACATCTATCTTCTGCTATCTTAAATATGCTCCAGAACTAAACCTCCACAATCCTCTTGACTATAGTATTCCAAACATTTACAACTTTCTGGGTGAAGAAACCGGTTCTCAATTCGTGAATTATCAATCCCTGCCTTTAAGACCGTGAGCCCAGCCTGGTGAAACATCATCCCTAACTTGACCCTGACGCAAGTAAGAATTTTACATTTCATGAGAATACAAGGAAATATTAGCAGGTTAGCCCCTCAAGCTCATCCCATCATTTAATATGGAGTCATAGAGTCATAGAGTGATGCAGTGTGGAAACAGGCCCTTCGGCCCAACTTGCCAACACTGGCGAACATGTCCCAGCTACACTAGTCCCACCTGCCCACGTTTGGCCCATAATATCAGCCATAATAGTAAGATTAAATGAGAACTTACCAGTTTGAAGTTTGATCTTTATTTTATGAGGAGTTACGATGAGGGATTACGTGAAGACCCCGCCAGGACGCATGCGCGACATTCTTCAAAGCAGTGGTGTGAAATCACAGATACCAGAGTAGACTAATATAGTAAGATAAGAGAGAACTTCCATACCAGTTGAACTTTATAATAGAGGGTTTTGGGAGCGGAGGGCACGTAATCCCTCATCGTAACTCCTCATAAAATAAAGATCAAACTTCAAACTGGTAAGTTCTCATTTAATCTTACTATTTTACTTCGGAGTCACGTGAGTGACTACGTGAAGATTTCAAAGCTCTGTGATTTCATGCCCTGGAACGAGACCATGCTCACACACTGCCATTCTGGGACGGAGGATGAACGTATTTCACACACGACACTGTGCTGAAAAACAATAAAGGTATTATTCATACCTAAAATAATATGCCCCACATTGGGTAATTTATTTACAGAACTTAATTTTTCCCAGCAAACATCTCAGGATCGGCCACGGGTTTATTATAAAGCATTGAATGCGTTCATTGCTCCACCCCGCTGTGGCAAGCATGTGGTCCATAGGAACTCCCATCATCCTAGCGTCCGATGTAGATGCAGCCCTGTTGGAGTGAATTTGAAACATTAGTATTCACCACTGCATGTAATACCACCCGAAACCATCTGGATATGGTTTGCACTGTGACCTTAGGTGAGGGCATTTATGGCTAATGAGAAAGCTCTCTCCGTGCCCATAAGTGTCTTGGTGACTATATATTGGAAAATATGTGTCACTTTGCAGGGCCGACTATCTGCAGGATAGGCCAGAACTCTAATATTGGCCAAAGGAACCGGGTCAGTCTTGTTTAAGTACCCCTGTATGTAGCAGGTTATCTGCCATTTGTGACAGACATGACGTCCTATTCTAGCTTGTGTAAGGACTGGACCCGTTGTGCTGATCCAAGTGCCATAATCATTCCCATCTAGGATATTAGTTTGTCCAGAGTGAGCCCCGATATTGGTGTCCATCCTCGTAACATGGTGTACTACCTATGTCCCATATATAGGTGTATCTGGGCCTGGGGGGAATAGAGTACAAATACCCCTCATTCGCTTAGGTACTAGTGGGTGTGATCCTATAGCCATGTGATCACTCCCTCTGCCCAGATATTAGATAGGGCACTCCTTGCACAATAATGGGCACTGTAACTCAATCCTTCATCGAAATGAAGGGTGGCCAGAACTCCAGCACTTCAGTGTTGGTGGCTGAGTCATATGTAGTGTTCGTCCTGGTGCTGAACACTTCCCATTTCCTGACATATGTCAGGTACTGTCTTCTCGTGGACTCCCTGCACGACGCTGAGATGGCATTGATCGTCCTGTCGGAGAGTCCGTATCCCAGAAATGGCCTGTTCAGAAACTGCAAATCAACAAGTTCATACAGTCATGGCACGGGTACTTTCCCGCACGGGGTGTGCCAACCTCCTTGGCCGTTGTTGATCCAGATGCAGGGTTCTGAGACTATCTTTGTACTGTTGGGAACCATGGTACCCGTTGCGGCGTCTTGTTTAATTATTGTAAGACTCGCCTGATGAGGCAAAAGGGGAAAATGCATAGCAAAACAAAAACCCCCCCCAATGCAGCGAGAAATCGTCCATCGCTGCTGCCCCTGGGTCTGGTTCCCAAGCAACATATGTTGGTAGTTGGTGAATTAGTCCGGATGGAAAAAAGGTCGATATCTGGTGTCCCATACCGGTCTATAATATCTGTAAACACTTTCCGATCCAACATTCATTTAATGTTGTCGTTGAATTTACGTGACCTGATGTCTGCCACTGTATTTAGCTTGCCTGGAAGGTAAGTGGTTGAGATCCAAATCTCTCTCCCAGACACCAGTGCCAGATATTATTAGGCAATTCATCACATGATATCGACTTTATTTCACCCATATGATTATATATAGGCCCCCAGTGTGGTATCAATCTGTACCGTACATGCAACTGGTGCTTATCTGAGCAGTAGGCCCTGAGTCCATGAAACGCTCCCAGCATTTCTAGATAATTAATTCCTAGTGCTTTAAACAGAATAATTTTTGTGCACTCATCTGCCACCACAACTTGCGGTGGTATTAGTTGCTCCCCAACCTTTAGCACTGGCATCAGTCTGTAATGTACCCTAGGGATATAGAATGGGGTGATGGGGTTAGGATAATATGGAACATTTCTATCCACCAGTTTAATTCTAATTACTTTCCCTGGTAGTTGCATAGGCCTATTGAAATGGCCTGTATGATTTTTGAGAGCTAAAATTTCCCTCTTCCAGGTTTTAATAATGGAGTGGTCCAATTGTGCTGCTGGGAACGCAGCCACCAATTCCCAATCACTCTTGCTCCTTGCCGAATGGATGGTTCCCTGATGCCACTGAGGCTTTTGCATACTCCCATCAAGTCTGTCACTTTGTTTGGTGGCAAGGTGATAGACATATGAACAGAGTCAATAGTGAACCCCAAATAATCCATGGTAGTGGAGGGTTCCAATTTTGATTTATCTGGATGTACATTAAACCTCTCTGTTGTGGCTGATACCACCAATGTAGCCAGCTCCAATTTTCACCTACAATGAGAATATCATCAAGGTAAGCCATGACGATATGGTTATGTTTCTTTAAGTATGCTAAAGCTGGTTTTAATAAATTTGTAATAGCCATGGGTGCTGATGACAACCCATTGGATAAGGCATACTGCCATTGCTGTCCCATCCGGATAAATTTCAGGTATTTACGATGACCCTGTGTGTGACAAAGTGTCTAATTTGAAATGGGCATACTGAATGGAAGTATTTAGTTCGGTCAAATCTATAATGATACGCAACCACCATCTTTTTTAGTTTTTTATAAATATATTTGATACGAACTCTTGAAATTCTCTGATTGTTTTCTCAATCCCTTTTGTGTTTAGTCTTAACAGTTCAGCATGGCCTGCTGTTCTCTCTTTTTGTGAAGTATGAACTTCCTGCTAGGCGTATGCTGAACTGGGACGGTAGTTCGTATACAAAATTCAATTTTGTAATTCTGAATACTTCCGAGTATGTAAAAGTTCAGAGGTAAAAGTGCAGCACACATGAGAAACAAGTGCAAACCGTCCCCCAACTTTAATGAATCGGACATGCAATGTTTTTTTAAGACAACCAGACACACCTACCTCCATGGTTACCGGTGTTTGTGTGGGTTGTCCTCCGCACTTGTTTCTTCTGGTATTGTGTTGCTGCGTTGTGGGGGTTGGCGCGTTTTCCATGAAGGCCGGGCTGGGCCATGGTCTGAAAGACCGCTGTGCAGGTGGGCCGGCCTTCGAGCTTTCACCACCAGATGGTCTTCCATAGCACCGATGTCTGGTGGGTGTGTAGGGGTGCTGCCGCTGTTGATAGTGGGTTTTAGAGGTGCTTGGCACCTTGATCAGGCCTATAGCCTTGGCTTCCTCATGCAGGTCTTTCACCTGCTTCGGGAGGTCCCCCAACAGCAATTTTGGTGCCTGTGTGCTACTGGTCTTGCATAATTCCGCACTTCTTGATGATGCTCTTCCTGTAACTGTAAATCTCCACTGAGTATTACACAGTCTGCTAGAGCATCACGTAACTCTTCAGGCAAATCAACCCCATCAGTTGTCCTGGTACTGCTGTGATTTTAGCAGCCAGCAGTTTCCTCTGGAGCTTCACCTCCTGGCTCCTTATAGATGGGCTCCTGTTGCCCCAGATGGGGTCATGGACTGCTGGTACTTTAAGAGAAATGGAGTTCTCTGGAGCAATGTACTTCCCAGCCATAAAGTTAATGGCTTGCTCCTGTAGCTGGTTTGTAGCCATGTATTTTTCACTGGCTTGCAGCTTTGTATAGGCAGTCCTTCTTGAGTTGATACAGCATGCCACAATCTTCTGCTGCTCTCTCTTCTGGCACCCCTCACAGTTGACTGTTCAGCCATTGCCCCTTCTTCAGGGTCAGCCCAGCTCTGACCCCTAATGCTCCCCTGCGAAGAGGGTGAGACATTTGGCAGTCCTTGAAAGGATGCTGCCGTGGGTCTGCGAAGAGACCCACTGTGACTCTGCCCCTGCATAAGCAGGTCACGCTGGAGCTCTGCTCCCCACCCGCTCCCGCGGGAAAGACGCCCGCCGTCGCTATCCGTGAACGGGGTGTCTTCAGGTCCGGACCCAGCCGAGTCAACGGACCTGTCCGACTTCCGGGTGGTTTTGCCGTCGACCGCGGCGCACCTGCGGTCTGTAGCGGCGAGAAGCCGGGAGCTGCTGGCAGCACCTGCAGCTCTGAGAGAACGGCACGCTGCTGGCTGCTTCCACAGCAGCGGTATCAGCTGCTGCTCTCCCCTGCGCGACTCCATGGTGCTTCCTCCGTTCTGCAAAAGAAACACACCGAGTCGCCACGCTCACCAGAAAAGGTAAGACTTACCTTCAGTAATTTTTCAAAATTCGCGCTGGAGGAGCGGCGCTCCTCCCGACTGTCGCTTCCGCAATGCGTTCGACGATATGTCGCGCATGCGTCCTGGCGGGGTCTTCACGTAGTCACTCACGTGACTCCGAAGTAAAATTTGATGATGGCGGATCTATGCTGGCTTCAACAAGATTGTCTCATTTTTCTAAAGTCAAGAGAGTGAAAGGCGAGTGGCCAGTCTTGTTATACTCTCCTGATACAACAAACGTACAAGCCCAGGAATTAATCTTACCTTTATTGCAGGTTGGGAGATCAGGCCTGTACAGAATATTCAAAATGTTCTCATACCAGGGCTCTGTTTGACTGTAGAACACACTCAAATCCTATTGCAATAGCTTTGTTTCTGTTCCAAGGACTTTTATTGTGACCCTGGTGAGGTCACAGGATATCCTGTCAAGGTCACAGGATAACCTAGCAGATGTGCTGCATCAGAATTGTACCCGAGTGCACCAGGTGAACAATAACCAACATAACAAATAACTACTAACAAGTTGAATAATGGGAGCAGTTTCCTTCAGGTACCTCTGCCCCTGAAATGTAATCTTCCATGTTCCTCAGAAATATGCTCATGCCCATTAATGCCTACAGTCAAAATATTCCATGCAGACCCCACTAGTTCATAGTTCTATTCTGCCACAATACAGTCTCTGGGAGTAATGGGTGCAAACATTGGTGCCAGGTCAGAATGATTCCCACTTCTCAGAGGTGTCCTTAATTCAAGTTCAAGTTCAAGTGAGTTTATTGTCGTGTGTCCCTGATTGGACAATGAAATTCTTGCTTTGCTTCAGCACACAGAACATAGAAGGCATTTACTACAAAACAGATCAGCGTGTCCATATACCATATATAAATATATACACACATGAATAAATAAACTAATAAAGTGCAAATAACAGATAATGGGTTATTAGTTATCAGAGTTTTGTCCGAGCCAGGTTTAATAGCCTGATCGCTGCGGGGAAGTAGCTATTCCTGAACCTGGTCGTTG
Source organism: Okamejei kenojei (assembly GCA_035221665.1). Classification (NCBI taxonomy): domain Eukaryota; kingdom Metazoa; phylum Chordata; class Chondrichthyes; order Rajiformes; family Rajidae; genus Okamejei; species Okamejei kenojei. The sequence continues at coordinate 40,811,733 of CM069138.1, read as the reverse complement.
CAGTCTTCAGGCTCCTGTACCTTCTACCTGAAGGTAGCAGGGAGATGAGTGTGTGGCCAGGATGGTGTGGGTCTTTGATGATCCTGCCAGCTTTTTTGAGGCAGTAACTGCGGTAAATCCCCTCGATGGAAGGAAGGTCAGAGCCGATGATGGACTGGGCAGTGCTTACTACATTTTGTAGTATTTTCCTCTCCAGGGCTTTCAAGTTGCCGAACCAAGCCACGATGCAACCGGTCAGCAAGCTCTCTACTGTGCACATGTAGGAGCTAGAGAGAGTCCTCATTGACAAACCGACTCTCCGTAATCTTCTCAGGAAGTAGAGGCGCTGATGTACTTTCTTGATAATTGCATCAGTGTTCTCGGACCAGGAGAGATCTTCAGAGATGTACACGCCCAGGAATTTGAAGCCCTTGACCCTTTCAACCATCGACCCGTTGATATAAACGGGACTGTGGGTCCCCATCCTACTCCTTCCAAAGTCCACAATCAGTTCCAATTAGAGGTGACTTTAATCAAATAAACACAATCCCAAGGGCCTGAGCAGCAAAAAAATGTCTTCTCTCAAGAGAGGATAGATCTTTGGATTTCAGTGCACCTGTGGATAGTGGATGCTGATTATTAGATTTATTTACAGGGAAGGCAGATACATATTTGGAAGATAGAGAAATTGGAAGCTGTAGGGAATTGGCATGGAAGCGAAGTGGAGGCCAGCAAAGATCAGCCATGATCTTATTGAATGGCGTGCAGGTTTGGGAGCCCTGATGGACTGTTATTGCTGCTATTTTCTTGCCTTGTGTGTTCTCTGCAGGGAATGGTAGGGTGGGGTGAGGGTGTGGACGGTTGTGAAACCATCATGATGAGAACATTGCTTGAGCAGCTTGTCAGAGTTAGCAGCTGGATTTATCTATTTTAAATTCTCTTAAATCATTTAAACCACTTTGGGAAAATCCAAGGACAAAATAAGTTTAATATTTAAGGTCCTTTTATCTCATCACTCACTCCTTCCCTGCAACACGTACGGCAGTTGTTGGTCTTCTTGGATTTCACCTTTTGTGGAGTGATTGGTATTGTGATTTCTGCCTTCAGATTTACCTGGTGGATTTTTACGCTTCTAAGAAAGAATTCTATTGAACCATTAATCTATAATTCTGTCTTTGAAACCATTAATTTGCTGTAAAGTCCACGAGGCATGTCCATCCAATTGATATTTTAGTTGAATTAGTTTTGATGTGTTATGGATTTACATCAGACTATTGGAGCACTTAACATCTCTTATTGCAATAATTTGAAAAAATTGCGAATATAGAGCATACATTGATGCAAGGATCAAACACTCTGATGTGTGTTGGTGTTGTACAAGGACTAGTTTAGTTTAAAAGCTTATTGTCACATGTACCAGGGTACAGTGAAAAGCTTTGAAACTCTGAACCTGGCAGTGGCTCTGGGTTAGGTGCCATAGATGAAGTTGGCACAGGGTATTGATATCAGAGGAACAAAAACAAGGTGAGTTGGAATGGAATCACTAAGGATAACTATTCATTTGAAGAAGAGCTGAGAGAGTAAAGAAGATGTGCTAGCAAAGGGCCATACTTAGAGCAGAGCTAGGAAGCACAGTTTGACAGGAAGGTAGGGTATATACACAGTGAAAACAATTGCGTGGATAATAAATTGCAGAGGGTAGAATGAGGAGAGGTCAAGGCACGAGCTGTTAGCAAGAGCCACATTGCCACCAGGCAATTTACATACAGCAGATGGCAGAAGCTGGAGTTATGTTAAAGTGCATACTATATTTCAACATAACAAGACTATTGATACGGTCATCAAATATAAGGCAGTAGGTGCCACAGTCCAGAACTCAGTTCATTGTAGAATTCTTCCAATGAGGTTTTGGTGTGAAGGGCTTAGAGTTTGATGAATAGACTTACGAAATGAAAGAGGAGCAAAAATCAATCTGAACATATAAACAACCTCCACACAAGCCCTTTCTTCATTAGTCAGCAGGCAGACAGTCCCAATGGGCAATGCTTTTCAGATTATAACGCATAAATGTCCATCATCTATTGTGCTGTAAATTGGGTTTGATTTTCTATCCCGATCTACACCATCTGGTTAACCTGCCGAGAACCTGAATCGTTAATATGTTATTGAAAATGCTGCGTAGTTCCCTTCAAACAAAACCAATTAATTCATTAATAAGGTGGTCAAATCAAGTCAAGCTCATAGCATTTTGAATTAATGAATGATACTTTATTATCACATGTGACATGTCACAGTGAGATTCTTTACATTTCATACACAAGTATGCAAAGAGTCACCACATATAGGACATTGACAAAGTTACAAAGTTTTCCATTTTGTCCCCAATGGTCCCCCTTTGTTCTCAGCGGCCCCCCATGCAGGGTCCCCCTATGTTTTTTTGGCAGCCCTCCCGTGCCGGAGCCCTCTTTGTTCTCGGCAATCGGCTCATCAAGTCTACTCCACCATGACTGATCTATCTTTCCCTATTAATCCCAATCTCCTACCTTCTCCCCATTACCCCCATACTAATCAAGAATCTATTTATCTCTGCTTTAAAAATATCCATTGATGATCTCCACAGCCTTCTGTGGCAAAGAATTCTACAGATTCACTACCTTCTGACTAAAGAAATTCCTCCTCATCTCCTTCTTAAAGGAACGTCCTTTAATTCTGAGGTCATGACCTCTGGTCCTAGACTCTCCCACTAGTGGGAACATCCCCTCCACATCCACTCTATCCAAGCCTTTCACTATTCGGTAAGTTTCAATGAGGTCCCCCCGCATCTTTCTAAACGCCAGTGAGTAGAGACCCAGTGCTGTCAAACACTCATTGTATGTTAACCCAATCATTCCTGGGATCATTCTCGTAAACCTATTCTGGACTCTCTCCAGAGACAGCACAACCTTCCTAATAATGATGTATCAATGGTTGTGTTTGTTCAGTCTTCTGACGGAGTATTTGATGGTGATGTATTGATGGGAGTTTGGCAGAATTAAAGTCTATCCTGGGCATGTTGTCTCCTGGCTTCACCTTTCAGAAGTCAACCATCAGTTCCTTGGTCTTGTTGATGTTGGACGAGAGGTTGATTTTGCAGCACCACTCAACCAGATATTCTATCTTTCTGCTGTACATTGCCTCATCACCACCCGAGATTTGGCCAGCAACTGTGGTGTCATCAGTGGATTTACTGATTCCATTGAAGCTGTGCTCAGCCACACAGTAATAGGTGCCAAGAAAGTGAAGCAGGGAGCTAAGTACACAGCCTTGAAGTGCACCTATGAGGATGGTCAGGAGGAGATGTTGTCACTGATCAATAATGATTTAGATCTGTCGATGAGCAAGTCAAGGATTCAAGTTCAAGTTCGCATTAATTGTCACTTAATCACTTAAGATACAGTGAAATCTGAGTTACCATACAGCCATACTAAGTGAAAAGAACACAATACACAAATAAAATAAAATTTAACATAAACATCCACCACAGTGGAATCAACATTCCTCACTGTGATGGAAGGCAATAAAGTTCAGTCATCTTCCTCCTTTGTTCACCCGTGGTCAGGGCCTTTGAACCCTCCGCAGTTCGCCGCTACTGATGGTCCGATGTTCAGGCCCTCTCGTCGGGACGGATCGGAACACTCCTCGGCAAGGAGTTCCCGCGTCGGCCGCTTCTTACCAGAGAAGTACAGTTGCAAAGTGAGGTATCTTGGAGCTGCATGACGAGTTTGGAGAGGAAGATAATGTTGAATATTAAGCTGTAGTCAATGAACAGTAGCATGACATATGTGTTACTGTTATCTGGAGGGACCAGGGCAGAGTAGCATCAGTTGTAGACCTGTTGTTATGGTAGGCAAATTGACGCTGATCCAGGTCATTTCTGAGAAGTTGATTCAGTCTGAAGAAGGGTCTTGACTGGAAACGTTACCCATTCCTTCTATCCAGTGATGCTGCCTGTCCCATTGAATTACTCCAGCATTTTGTGTCTATCATTGACATCTTTGTCTATCTTTGATGAGGGATCAAGTGATTTATTTCTCCTATTTCTCCTAAATGATATTATTTCAGCTTATGACCACCTGACTCATTTACATATTTTCATATTTATTTAGAACACTCTTGTAAATAAGTTGTGTAAACAAATAGGAGGCCATTCAGTTCTATGCTAGCTCTCTGGCCAATCCCATTTCTCCACTCACTTCCCCGTAATCTGTATTTTCATGTATATCTATTAACGGCCATCTCCTAATGTTCCACCGACAGCGAACACCAGGAATCACTTACAAAAGCCAATTATCCTACAACCAGTGCATTTTGTGTGGGTGGGGGGGGGGGGGGGGATTCAGTTTGAGAGGAATGGGAAGCACCCTGTTGCAGGGAGATGGTGCATAGAAAGAATGGGTAACGTTTCCAGTCAAGACCCTTCTTCAGACTGAATCAACTTCTCAGAAATGACCTGGATCAGCATCAATTTGCCTACCACACAGACAGCACCAGAGGCCAGAGTTGAACCCAAGACATTAGAGCTGTGAGTCAGCTGCACTCTCTGCTGCACAAGTAGACTTGCTGAGACATCAGTGCACCGCAGTCCTTCCTGTTGATGCCTGGGCCGTGAAATTTGTGGCGAGGCAGGCTTTTCAGACAGTGATGGTGAATATCTGGAATATGCTGCCAGAGGAACAAGTGGAGGCAAATACTATCACTAAACTTAAAAGTTTTTAGACAGATAGTTAGATAGGACAGGATTGAAAGGACATGGGCGTAACGCGGGCAAATGGGATTAGTTTTGTTGGCGTGGAAGAAATGAAGTGAAGGCCTGTTGCCATGCTATAAGTTTCTATAATTCTATGATATGAAAAGAGTTTGATGTTGAGAGTTATAATCCCTGTGCTTGAGAGCTATAATCTATGTAGGTGTGCAGTCAGAAATCGCAAAGGTCAATTCTTCTGTTCATGTAGTGTACTAACATTATTAAAGGATCAAAAACCTCCTGCCAGTTCCTCATCCCACCCCCCCAGTCCCATCCACTAGAATACTAGACATTAAACGTGCAACTATTGACTTAAAGTCAATACATACTCTGCATTCAACTGCTTTTGGGAAATTAGATAGCGAGATCGATGTTTGTTTGAGGAACATACAAAATGGGTAAAAACTATCAGTTCTCTTAAAGGGATAGACCAATTCAGTTTGGTAAATTGCACCATATTTATAGAAGAATTTCACACAGCATATCTCAACTTCTAAGAAGGGTCTCGACCCGAAAACGTCGCCTATCTCCTTCGCTCCTTAGATGCTGCTGCACCCGCTGAGTTTCTCCAGCTTTTTGTGTACCTTCTAAGCTTGCTTCTTGTCTTTTGTCATTTGGTTTGTACTTTTATGTCTGGTTTGAATCCTGAATTAAAGGAAATTAAGAATTTGAGGGCATGGATGTAAGGTGAAAAGGGAAAGATTCAATAGGAACCTGAGGAGCAACTTTTCCATACAGAAGGTAGTGGTTATATGGAATGAGCTGTCAGATGCTGTGGTTAAGGCAGGTGTAAATTGCTCGTTTCTAGGTTTCCCCCCAGTCTAGTTTCAGTAAAAACACTGAACCAAGCACTTGAAACAACTAATCTTTATTTTACCAAAAGCACATTACAGTTCAACTACTGTACCTATCCCACCGCAGGTTCGATCCTCATGTCTGCCTGTTCAAGCCCTCTAGGCCTCGCTCAGACAGAGACACTCCAGAAGTTCATGCAGTCCAAAGCGCTCTCCCAAAAGATCGACGCTGAACCTCATGGAAGCGGACTTTTATATATCCCGGGACCCCGAGGGGCCAAACCACACGCGGGTGGTCTCTTAATAACCCAATTACAGATATCGATTAACCCCATACATAACAGACATTTCCCTAACCCAATGATACAACAGCTCAATACATTGTATTCAAAACGGACTTCGAGAGGAAGCCAACTTAGAAACATTAAAGGGTCTGTCCCACCAGCATGCGACTGCATGCACGAGTGCGACCAAACGTGGTGGCTTGAGCGGGGCTGGTTCCACTTCGAATCGCGGAGCTGTATGGAGTTGTGCAGGGCTGGTCCCGACATCATACTCACCAATCAGCTGGGCAGGAGGCGGGCCGAGTGAATTTGGACGTCGTCATGCAAGGGCTTGCCTGGCGGTGTTGTCATTGCGCAACACCACGCGCTAGGCGTACGCCGTCAAGACGCTGCGTACGGCATCATGACACTGCGTACGGCATCATTACGCTGTTAACGACGTCGAGACGTTGCCGCACGGGATTTTGAACAATGTCAGTTTTTCAGAGCCCCGTGCGATGTTGGGACCAGCCCCGCACAACTCTATACGACTCCGGCGATCGAAGTGGGACCGGCTACGCGAGGTCGCGCTCGCCGCATGCAGTCGCATGCTGGTGGGACAGGCCCTTTACCCTGATTTACAGAAACCCCAGACAAGGCTCAACACCTCATCCAATCAACACTCAGCAAAGTCAAACCGTGCAGCATTATTTACAATTATTTACAAGGTGTATGTCTGGTTTGCAGCCATCCAATCCATTGTTTGCATTTTGCTAATAATTGACAGGGTTTGCAGATATTCCCATTCTTTGCTTGCAAATTGTATCTAAGCTCCACACACTCTGGCACCTCTTCGCAGCTTGTCCCAGCTCTGCAGAGAGCAACTCCAAATTGACCAAATCTCCCTGTAACCCTGAAACTTTACCCCATTTTGAAGTCCTAGCTGCTCCAATTTAGCACAGGTACAATAACATTTATAAGATATTTGGACAGGTATATGGATGGTAAAGGTTTAGAGAGTTATGAGACAAACGCATACAAATGTGACTACCTTACATGGAGCATCGTGGGCGAGTTGGGCTGAAGGGCCTGTTTCTGTGTTGTGTGACACAATGACTATAAAACTTTAAGAGAGCAAGTTCCTTAGACCAGAACATAAACTCGGCCCTAACTGTTTAAGTTCAACAGAACGTAGACCTGCTGCCTCACAGCATCAAGTTTAGGTTTAGGTTTGTTATTGTCACGTATACTGAGGAAAAGCTTTGTTTTTCATGCTATCCGATCAAATCATCCAATAACATCACACATAAGTACGATCAAGTCAAACTCAAGTACGTTAGGTCAAGAAAAGGGAAAGATACAGAGTGCAGGATATAGTTCTCAGCATTATGGAGCAACAGCTCCAGAGACAAAGTCCAATGCCCAGAATGAGACATAGAAGAATCCCAATTTATGGAAAGCCCATTTAGAAGCCTGATAACGGAAAGGAAGAAACTCTCTCTGAGTCTGATGATGCGTGCTTTCAAGCTTCTGTATCTTTTGCCTGACATGAGTAGGGAGAAGAAGGATTTACTGGGTTGGGAAAGGTCTTTGATTATGTTAGCTACTTTCCTGGGGCTGCATAGTGTAGATGGAGCCAATGATGGGGAATCTGATCTAATTTATAGACTGGGCTACAATAGAGGGTAGCACAGTGGCACAGTGGTAGAGCTGCTGCCTTACGGCACCAGAGATCCGGGTTTGATCCTAACTGTGGGTGCTTGTCCGTATTGTGATTTGCGTGGGTTTTCCGGGGGTCTCTGGTTTCCTCCCACACTCCAAAGATGTACATGTTTGTAGGTTAATTGGCTTGGTAAAATTGAAAAGTCCTTAGTGTGTGTAGCATAGTATTAATGTGTGGGGATCACTGGTCGGTGTGAACTTAGTGGGCCGAAGGGCCTGTTTCCACACTATATCTCTAAACTAAACTAAACTAAAATAGAAGTTTGTAAGAGTAATTGGAGACATGCTGAACTTCCTCAGTCTCTTGAGCACGCAGAAGCATTGATGTGCCTTCTTGTCTGTCTCTCAATGTGATTGGTCCATGAGAGGTCGCTGCTAATATTTATAGACTGTTGGTAATATTTTCCCATGGACCAGAGACCAGGGTTTGATCTTGACCTTGGGTGCTGTCTGTGTGGAGTTTGCACATTCTCTCAGTGACCACGTGGGTTTCCTCTGAGTGCTCCAGTTTCCTCCCTTATTCCAAGATGTGCAGTTGGTTAATTGGTCTCTGTAAGATTGCCTTGATATGTATGGAATGGATAAGAATGTGGGATAACATCGAACTAGTGTGAGTGAGTGTTTAGTTTAGTTTAATTTAGTTTAGAAATACAACGCGGAAACAGGCCCTTCAGCCCACTGAGTCCGCACCGACCAGTGAACCCCACACATTAACACGACCCTGCACACTAGGGACAGTTTTACAGTTACACCAAATCAATTAACCTACAAACCTGTGCATCTTTGAAGTGTAGGAGGAAACAAAAGATCCCGGAGAAATCCCACGCAGATCACGGGAAGAACGTACAAACTATGTACAGACAAGAACCAGTAGTCAGGATCGAACCTGGGTCTCTAGCGCAATAAGGCAGCAATTCTACCGCTGCGCCACCACGCCTCCCTGAATAATTGATGGTTGGAGTGGCCATGGTGGGCCAAAGGGCCTATTTCTATGCAGTATCTCTAAACTAAACTAAACTAAATTCAAGTTGGCAATGAGAAACTATTTTCTTCAATGGACCATCTTGAGCAAAGAAGAAAAGCGGAATAGCCTTAAAATTAGATATAGCCTTATCGGAGATGGCAAAAAAAACTTTAATAAATGGAAAATTCTCTCCCACCCTGCCAGGGACCTGCTTGGTGGGCATCAGCAGTCTAGCTTTATTCATTGAGGATGAAGCCAGCTGGGTGAAAATGGGACAGAGCAGCCGGGATCAAAGGGAATGGAGGGTCAGACTCCTGTGTTTCTATTGAATGTTATTGCCTTCCATCACAGTGAGGAATATGGAATCTACTGTGGTGGATGTTTGTGTTAAATTCTATGTGGTTGTGTGTCTTGTTGCTTTTCACTTAGTATGGCTGTATGGTAACTCAAATGTCACTGTACCTTAATTGGTACATGTGACAACAAACTGACCTTGAAACCTTGAAACTTTGTCTATTGCTCCAGCACTAACTAATTATCGCCACGATAACAGGCGGAACGTGACGGCTTTGAATGGTTACCTTTGCAACGGGTTCTGTCTGTGGACTATTCCTGGTTCACTGTGCTCCCAGTGACCACCAAGCACACGTCAGCCACATTCCGCCTGCCTGCTGTGTGAACAATCTGTAATGCTTGTATCTTCCATGAGATAAATTGCTTCAACTTTAAATGAAATATGAATCTTTTATGTGCTGTCCCCTCAAGGTGATAATTGACTATTCCACAGCTTCCAGTTGTCGTAGCAACAGTAAGTTAATAGGTCAACATTTTTTTATTCCTACTGAAGGTCCAGAAGTGTCGCCATGGGGGAAAACAATTAAGCAAATGGCACATCATATTTGTTAATTTTTCTAAAATGTCTTAAAATGTTTTCCCTTAAGATGTGACGTATAAATCCAGTTCATTCCAAATGGGCATCAGACACAAAGAAACGTGGGCTACTACTAACTAGAATTTGGAGGAAGTGTGGGCCATTCAGCACTCCGTGCCTACACCTCCATTTATCAGATCGTGGTTGATCGTGCTCTTCTTCCACAGCACCATCTTACTGCACTATTCCCACATACATTGTCCTCATGGAGTTACTTCTCCACATCTCAGTCTGCCTAGCAATTATTGTGATCTCTGGTTCTAACGTCTTGAGCCAGGGAATACATCCTTCCACATGTTTTACCCAGAGTGGAGGAATTGAGGAATCGAGAAACATGGAGTTATGGTGAGGGCATTTCCATGTGCCCTGAGAGGCTGTGTCGACCTGAGCAGAGCTGGGAACGTTGAGTAGACTCACTCATTCACTCACTCACTGAGTCAGTGAGGCAGGCTTGCTGTGTAGGAAGGAACTGGAGATGCTGGTTTAAACTGAAGATAGACACAAAATGCTGGAGTAACTTAGCGGGACATGCAGCATCTCTGGAGAGAAGGAATGGGTAACGATTCCAGTCGAGACCCTTCTTCAGACCTAGTCGCAGCTGTTTCTGCATCTTCTCCCACACATTTTTTGTTCATTTCTGACCTGCAAGCGGTTAGGGTTACAAATAGTTGGCAGGAATGAAGCCATAAAACCGGGTTTAATTCTGGCTACGGTTGCTGTCTGTACAGAGTTTGTACTTTCCCCCCGTGACCTGTGTGGTTTTCTCTGAGAACTTTGGTGTCCTCCTACACTCCAAAGATGTACAGGTTTGTAGGTTAATTGGCTTGGTATAAATGTAAAAAATGTCCCTAATGTAGGATAGTGTTAATGTGCGGGGATTGGTGGTTGGTGCGGACTCGATGGGCCGAAGGACCGGTTTCTGCGCTGTATTTTTAAACTAAACTAAATTAAACTAACATGCTCTTGTCAACTCATTTAACTTGTATATGTCCCCTTGAGGCAAATCTATATCCTCCTTCCTATTCACAATCCCACCTACACCGTAACGTATACAAACGCAGGAATATGATTCGGCGATTAACGTATACAAACGCAGGAATGTGATTCGCTCAGCCAAATCACTAATTTAAATCAGATTAGTTGAAACCAAGCAGCGATTCCAGAGGTGTCCTGGTAGTCATTGCTTGCCAAACTGAGAAGAGTGTGATTAGTCACACTTTTGGTCTTTTTTTTTTTTAAATTTATTTTTATTAGAAGCAATTGTACAATGATAAAACATTCGGCATCTAAGATTATACAATGATTGTACAGCTTCATTTTTAACCTTATAACCTGAAAATGAAAAAAGGAAAAGAAAAAGAGAACAAGAAAAGGAAAAAGTGAGGTGAAAAGATAGCTCGAAAAAGAACAAAGGAAAGGCCCCTAAAGTACCAAAGAAGTGTGGCTGAAAGATATAGAGATATGAAAAGAGAAAAAGAAAGGTGGATATATACCTGCCCTCATCCCCCCCCCCCCCCCCCCTGCCCACCTCACCCAGCCCAGCATAGGATTTAAATTTGAATTTGTGTTGCTCCATGTTATTCTCGTAAGAATTCAATGTCCATGTCTTGGAGAAATTGATCTGGTTTTTCTGCCAAGACAAGCCTAATGGTTTCCAAATGTAGTTTCTCAAACATGTTTGTGATCCACATCTTCACTGTAGGGACTGTTGACTGTTTCCAAAATTTAAGTATTTGTTTTTTTGTCGTTATCAGGCCATAGTTAGCTCAGAACAGGCTTCTGACATACCTAGTGTGATCAATTTTATGTCGGGGTCCAATTTTATTTTAAGTATTTTAATAAATATATCAAATATTTCCCTCCAGAAGTTTTGTAATTTTGTACAGGAAGCAAAGGAATGGGTTATGGTTACTTCTTGGAGGAGACATCACAAATAGGAGAGACATTTGCGAAGATCTTATTCAATTTAGACTTTGAGTAATAAAGTCTATGCAGTATTTTGAATTGTATTAGCGAGTGCCTAACATTAAGAGAACAGTAGTGTATTTAAAGAAGGCTTTCCTCCCAACTATCCTTTGAAATTGTTAGACCCAATTCGTCTTCCCAAGCTCGCCTAATTATTTCCGACGATGGAATATGTAAATTTAAAAGGGTATTATAAAGGTACGATATTAACTTATTTGAATCCGACTTTCTATTCATGCATTCATCTAGTATATCTGGACCCATAGAGTGACAATCTTGGGTGTGTATTTTCACATAGTCTCGTATTTGAAGATATCTGAAGTATTGAATACCTTTCAGATGATATTTCAACTGTAATTCTTGAAACGAGAGGAGAGTCCCCATCTCATAAAGATCTCCCAGTTTTTTAACTCCTAAGCTTTCCCATTGTGTAAACGCTTTGTCTAAAGTAGACGGTTTAAACGAGGGGTTAATGGCGACTAGTAAGAGGAGAGATAAGTTTCTCAATTTAAGGGTTGATTTCAACTGTTTCCAGATTCGTAAGGTGCTATGGATTTTCGGATTTTTCTCTTACGTTGATTTCTTCAAATTTATTGGAGAGAGAAGAACCGCGCCTATATTGAAAGGCAAACAATCTTCCCTCTCCATTTTTAACCAGTTTACTTGTTGGCATGTATCGTCCATCCAATAAATTAAACTTTTTATATTCGTTGCCCAGTAATAGAAAAGAAAATTAGGGAAAGCCAGTCCGCTGATTTCTTTAGGTTTGCATAAATGGTCTTCCTTTGGTCTTCTATTCAATAACCTTCTATTCTTTTGGTCTTCTATTCAATAATCAATTCTCAATCTATATTAATATATTATCCCAACATCTCGTGCCCTAAATTTGTTGCACAGAATTATTTTATCACATTCTTTGCTATAGATGGCATAATCTTCCCCACACTGACAGTAAGTTGACATGTTTGTCATTCCCTCTGTTTTCTCTCCCTTCATTTTAAAATAATGTGTTCATATTTGCCACCTTCCAATCTACAACAACAATTCTAGGCATGGTCGGAAATCCCGGATGGGATGGGTGGGACATGTCCCTCCCATGTTTTCAGAGGTGGGGGACAATCCTCCCCTTGTTTTGTAATCCGGATTTTGAAATGCGGTGAAAAAAATCTATTAAAATCTCCGCTTTCCGCGAGACAGTGGGGGTGTCACTGTTAAGCACTTGTTAAATGTCTCTATTAACATTGTTTTACCACGATGTGTCACCATTTGAGTTTTGACCATCAAGTATTACTGAAGGTATTCACAGAGAATTTCTTAAAGCTGTCTGATGTGGGTACAATTACCATTTGAACTAATTGGCTATATTTGTGGATAGGAAAGGGAACGATTTAAATGGGTATTGAATTTAAACGGGTCAGGTCATTAAAGGCTCCAGTCGAACGGGTTTCCTGGCTGGCTTGCAGGTAAGTCCCTCATTCACGGTCACTCACGTTATTTAGTTTTTTTCCTATCTCTCTCTTTCTCCCCCCCTCCAAGGTTGGTTCTTCTGTTTGCCTTTAGTTGCTTTAGTTTTATTTGTTTAAGTGTTATTGATCACATTGTAGCTTTTGAAAGATTCAAGCAGGTATCAGACGCATTCTAAGGGTTCAATTGGCCCATTCACGGTGCCTTTCATCTGCCCAGTGTGGCTTAAAATCAAACTACTGCATCGAGGCGATCGAGGCTCCCGATGTTGAAGCCCCCGCCGGCCGATTTTAAGCTGCGCTGGGTGCTGAAAGGCCCCACGAACGGGCTGATTCAAGCCCCACGATTTGGGGTGGACGAAGCTGTTGTTGCTGGAGTTCGGAGTCGGTCACCAATCAGTTCATCTCCCGATGTTACAGGGCCCACGCCTCCGAAGCCTCATGTGAGTGCGCATGCGCGCGGCCACCCAAAAATCGTAGCCCACCCATGTTTTGATAGTGATTTCCCTCCCTAGGATGTATAGAAATTGATAATAATGATGAGTGTGCTCATTATCTCAATAGACATTTCCTTTAAAATTCTGGATGTAGAATGTTGGCTCTTTGGGATTTCTTAGCTGTTAGTTTCATCAGCTGCACCAGTGGTATTTTTTATACTAATGCTTATTTCCTTAATTTCACCCTTATCTCTAGATTCTTGGTTCTCTAGTGTGTTCCAGGTAGGTGTTTTGTGTTTTATCTGTAAAGACAGACACAAAGTAGTTGTTTAATTCCATTAAAAATTTATTTATTCCCCATGATAAATCTAACTCTGCTTGTAAGCAACAACTATTATGCCCTGTAAGTCATTTCATTTCCGCATTCCGATCAAAGTTTCGACAGACCGTTTTATGTTTATCGCCAGTTTATTCTCCCATTCTGTCTTGCATTTCTCTATCAATTGTATGGTTCTCTGGTGAGTTCTCGTATGCTTTCAATCCTCAGACTGACTGCAATTTCAGGTCTTTCTCAGAAACCTCCTTTGATTTAATCATTATTCAATGAGTACTTTTTTGCTGAGTATATGAATACTCAATGAGTATTTCTCCTCTGTTTTTGCCATGGAGAAAGACATGAGGATTGGGAAGTGACACAAAGTGCTGGATTAACTCAGCAGGTTAGACAGCATCTCTGGAGAAAAAGAATGCATGATGTTTCGGGTCAGGACCCTTCTTTAGACACTTTAGCCTGAAGAAGAGTCCCTACCCAAAAGGTCATGCATCCTTTTTTTCCAGTGATGTTGCCTGACTCGCTGAGTCACTCCAGCACTTTGTGCCTATCTTTGGTATAAACCAGCATCTGCAATTCTTTCTTTCTACATCGGGGCAGTCAATGGAAGTGTCTTGAGGGCAGAAGGTCCTAATAGATACGAAAGTAGACAAATCCTCCCCACTCTGATCAGATATATGCCGTGGGAAGCTAGAGAGGAAATTGCACATGCCCTGGCTGAGACTTATGAGTCGTCATTAAATACAGGGGAGGTGCTGGATGGTGGCAAATGTTGTGCCCCTATTTAAGAAGGGCTGCAAAGAAAAGCCTGGGAACTATAGGCCAGTGAGTCTAACATCTGTGGACAGAGCGATACCAGAGAGTATTCTGAGGGATAGGATATACATGCATTTAGATGGACAAAGGCTGGGAGATTATTTTACAAGACATTGGTGAGGCTACATTTGGTATATTGTGTTCAGATTTGGTCACCCTGTATTTAGGAAAGATGTGGTCAAGCTGGAAAGGGTGCAGAGAAGATTTATGCAAATCTTGCCAGGACTCAAGGGCCTGGGTTATTGGTAAAGGTTGAGCAAGCTCGGAGTTTATTCCTTGGAATGCTGGGGGATGAGGAGTGATCTTATAGATCTGTATAAGATAATGAGAGGAATAGATAGGGTAAATGCACTGTTTTTTTTTTACCCAGAGTAGGGGAATCAAGATGACATAGGTTTAAAGTGAGGGTGGAAAGATTTAATAGGAACCTGAAGGACAGCCTTTTTTCACAAAGGGTGGTAATTATATGGAATCAGCTGCCAGAGGAGGTAATTGAGACAAGTACTATCACAACATTAAAAACAATATTTGGACAGGTAGATAGACACAAAATGCTGGAGCAACTCAGTGGGACAGGCAGCATCTCTGGATAGAAAGAATGGGTTAAGTTTCAGGTCGACACCCTTCGTCAGGCCAGTCTGAAGAAGGGTCTTGACCCGAAACATCACCCATTCCTTCTCTCCAGGGATGCTGCCTATCCCACTGAGTTACTCCAGCATTTTGTGCCAATCTTTAATGTAAACCAGCATTTGCAGTTCCTGCCTACACATTTGGACAAGTACCTGTCATACAGCATGTAGGACGAGTGTAGATGGGGCATGCTGCCGACATGGGCAAGTTGGGCTGAAGGGCCTGTTTCCATGCTGTTTGGCACAATAAAATTGTGTTGCAAGCACTACAAAGAGAGGAAACATTAAATGGAGACATGGCAAAATATTTCTGTAGTACTTTGTAGTTATGTTTGCTAATGTAGTTATATGACAAGATCATGTGACAATAGATGCAGGAGTAGGCCATTTGGCCCTTCGAGCCAGCACCGCCATTCAATGTGATCGTGGCTGATCATGTGGTCAGATGATGTTAAGACTTCGCAATATGTGTACATATATTATGTATGTGAGTATCATGGGACTTATTTTGTTTCCTCCCTCAGGGTAGATGGCAAAACACTTACCCATCCTTACCCAAAATATAATAGTCCATGTACATGTCAATCTCCTTGTCTAATGGCTTTCTGTCACCCAGGGCTGTAATCTCAAAGTTTCCTTGTCTTGCATTCCAAATGCTGGTAGCAGAAATGTTATACAGAATAAATTCTGTGTCACCAGCAGCCACTCTGCAAGTTCCCCTTTTATAACTTGTTATGAGAAATCTGTTCTCTCTGCGTTGATGTTAAATGGGAAATGCCACTTCATTCTATTGTCTTGTGTTTTATTCTACATGCTATCAGTCCTTTTTTTCGGACTTGTGTAACAATCGACCTCTTTAAGAGAACCGTGGCTCATGCAGAGACTGGCCACCATGGTCGCGTGAAACTATCCTCGTTTGTGAACTAATGCCTTGGGATTTCTCGGTTGTAGACCACCATTACATCTGAGGCTGGCACAGTATAGACTTCCCTTGAATGCTCCTCTCCATGTAAGGTGCAATCTAAGATACAACTTGAATGTGAGGCTTTTTGTGGTTAATGCTTCAATTGGATCATTTCATCTCTAAGGCCATGCACAGGCTTATCCCTGTGAGCATGATCCAAAAACTTCAACTTAATAGGTCATTAATTCCTACAGTATAGTAACTCACAGCTGTCGGTATAACACGCTGATTTCATTTCAGAGACACGTGAGTGACTTCGTGAAGACCCCGCCAGCACGCATGCGCGACATATCGTCACTCGCAGTTGCAGTCAACGGCTGGGGGGGGGGGGGGGGGGAGTGCGCTCCTCCACCAGCCCTTCAAAAAGGACTGTTCAGGTAAGAGGAACTAAACTTGAGTTGGTTAGTTCCTGTGGATAGATATTTTGTTCACAGAAACGATGGAAAGGAGTTTGAAAAATGCCTCCAGCCGCAGGACTTCCGACAGGAGTCAGTGGCTGCATTCCCCGGAGCTGCCCGCTACAACGGCAGCACCCGCTCGTCGGGCCAGGAAAAGAACGCGGAAGTCAGGGAGCCCTACCCAACCAGGACCCGACTCTCCACCACGGCTGACTATGGAGCCACATAGTGGTAGGAGCACCACGCGGGAGCAGAGTAGGCAAGACCCTGACTCCCTACCACCGTCACCTAAACATAGGGACAGTGGGAAAAAGGTGCGTAAACATGCTCCCCGCTCTGCGGCACGTTCTGTCTCCCCTCCTATACAGGTCACCAGAGGGCGGACCAGGGGAAGAACCACACAAAAGTCGAAGAGCCCCACAGCAGCGGCCGGCGTCGACTTGCCACCGGAGCAGTCCGCCAGATCGCGGACCGGTGAGGGATCGAGGTCTGAGTCTGGGAGCCCCGCAGGTGCGGCCGGCGCAGACTCACCACCGGGGGAGCCTGCCAGATCGTGGGCCGGTGGAAAATCATCTCGGTCGCTGCACCCCGCGTTAGCGGCTGGACGTGACCTTACGTCACCTTTGTCCCGGGGGAGGACAGGCGGCAAGCCCGCGCAGATATCGGTGAACCCCGCTTCGGCGGCTGGAACCGACTCCTCACCACTCATGTCTTTCCAGACAGGCGGGTCGCCACAGTCCGGAAGGACGCAGACTAGTGGCATGTCCGTGCGGGAGTTGCAGGGCCCCGCTGGAGCGGTAGGCAGCGACATTCTGTCTAGACACCCTAGACATCACCTCGACGAGGTGCGGGCCGATGGCAGAAGCCTCAGTAGTTCAAGAGAACCTGAGGAAGTCGACTTGCGGTCCGCAGATAGCGGCGGCAGTCGCATGGCCCGCATGGAGCACATGATGGAACGACTCCTTGAGCAAAATCTCCCGCAGCAGGACCGGAGATCCTCTAGTTCCAGGAGACATGCATCTGGGCCACCCAGCATGTCCCCGTCATCGGTGGGGAGTGCCAGGAGTCAGCAGCTGACTGACGTTGAAGAAGGGTTGGCACAGGAACCTGCGGCACCTGAGGATGCCAAGAGGAACTTCTTGATGTAGTTTCCAAATTTGCCCAACCAAGGCACTCAGGACAGCCATTGCAGCCCAAACTAGTGGCAAGCATTGACTTCCTCGCTACACATCAGCTGCAGGATCAGGTCCTGACCGAGGCAATGAACAAATACAAGGCCCCGAACAACTGTGTATCACTGAATGTACCGACAGTCAACACGCCCATCTGGGGCAACATCAGTCCAGGAATAAGGGCACAAGAACTCAAACTACAAAAGATCCTGAAACTGTTGACGTCGGGAATCACTGCCTTTGCCAGGTCGATTGATGGCACAGAGATGACGGAGGAGCAGGAAGATGCTCTTGCGTTACTGTGTAACACACAGTACGAAATTAACGCTTTCCGGAAAATCTCCATCAAACATACTCTCAACCTCAAGTTCGCGGGGTTGTGCAAGGCATCTGCGACGCCATCACTGAGACAGCTGTTTGGTGAGGACCTGCCCAAACAGGTCAAGGACCTGGATGAGGAGGCGAAGGCAGTCGGTTTGATGAAACCACCTTCCTCCAGCAGGCCGGCATCTCGCAGACAAACTCCATATGTAAGACCTCGGGGGCCACCTGAAAGAACATCAACGACCTACACGCCGGCTGCACCCCAACAACAAAAGCCTTTTTTAGGGCTGGGCCAACAGCGACTGGCGTGGAAGATGCGCCAACCCCACAATCCAGCAACACAACGGAGCGCCAAAACCCAGAACATCAGGCCCCGCCCGTAACCATGGAGGTAAGGGGGTCTGGTTCTCATGGGAGTGCTGCATGTTTAACCTCACAAATTGGTGGGAGATTACGTTTATTCTGGGATGCATGGAGCTCTATAACTTTAGACTCATTTATATTACGAAGTATTCAGGGGTATAAAATTGAATTCATAAATGAACAACTTCCCCCGCCTCAACATGTACCAAACCGGAAATTTGCACTTTCCCATAAGGAAATAGCAGAAGGACATGAGGAAATTTTGAGGCTACATGCCAAGGGGGTGATAGAGAAAACGATACACGAACCTCTTGAGTTCGTATCCAACATCTTTACCAAAACCAAAAAAGATGATGGATGTCGGATTATTATTGATTTAACCCATTTGAATACTTTTGTAAAATATACCCATTTTAAAATGGACACATTCGTAACAGCTAATTTTCCAAAGGGTGCTTCATGGCATGCATCGATTTAAAAGATGCATACTATTCAGTATCCATACGGAAACATCACCAAAAGTTCTTGAAGTTTGTTCGGATGGATCAACTATGGCAATATGGAGCCCTACCTAATAGCCCCTAGGTTATTTACAAAAATTTTGAAACTAGTATCGGCACCCCTGAGGAAACAAAACCATATTGTCATGGCATATTTAGATGACATCTTGATTGTGGGAAAAACTATGGAATCGACAAATTTAGCAGTAGCAGCTACTAAAACATTGTTTCAAAAATTAGGGTTTGTCATCCATCCAGACAAACCTAAGTTCTACCCTTCACAGGTCATGAACTATCTGGGATTCACAATTAACACCAAACAGATGATTGTTACCATCCCAGAAAACAAGGCAATGGATGTTATAGAAGCATGTAACAACCTTGCTTGTGCCAGGAAACCAACAATCAGACATGCTGCTAAGTTAATTGGGAAACTAGTAGCTACATTTCCAGCTGCACGATTTGGCCCACTACACTATCAAAATTTGCAAAGAACAAAAATTTCAGCATTAAAAACAAATGCTGGACATTTTGATAGGCCTATGCAGCTGCCAATCAAGGCAAAAGTTGAGTTACAAAGTTGAGTAATATTCGTGACTCATTCAATCCCATTATTGTACCGAACCCGTCAGTCGTGGTATAAACCGATGTAAGCGCCCAAGGCTGGGGAGCTACCGACACTACTTCCAGTTGTGGCGGTAGATGGGATTTACACAAATCGACCCTTCTATTATCACAAGGGATAAACTATTTGGAGATGCTAGAAGCATTTCACGGGCTGCGAGCTTATTGCATGAATTTACATCATACGCATGTCCGTCTTCAAATAGATAACACCACTGTGTTGGCATATTTAAATCATATGGGTGGTATCAAGTCAATATCTTGTGATGAATTGGCAAACTCAATCTGGCTCTGGTGCATAGAAAGAAATATTTGGATATCAGCTACCTACCTTCCAGGTAAGCTCAATACAGTGGCGGACACCAGGTCACGCGTATTCAATGATAACATTGAGTGGATGTTAAATCCCCAAATATTTGCTAAATTTATAGCCTAATTTGGAACACCAGATATCGAGCATTTTGCGTCCAGATTGAACCATCAGATACCAACATATATATCTTGGGAACCAGATACTGGGTCAGTAATGATGGACGCTTTCTCGCTGCACTGGGGGAAATGGTTTTACTATGCATTTCCTCCATTTTGCCTCATCAGTCGGGTGTTGCAGAAAATAAAATCAGATTCTGCAACAGGCATCTTAATAATACCCGACTGGCCTACACAACCATGGTATCCGGTGGTCCTAGAGATGATTAAAGAACCATGGGCACATATTAACAAGTGCCCGGGATTTGGTGACTAACCCCACAACAGGGGAATACCATCTGTGCCATGGTCATCTGAACCTGTTGGCTTGCAGGTTCTCGTCTTCTGAAGAAGGATCTCGACCCGAAGTCACCTATTCCTTCTCTCCAGAGTTGCTGCCTGACCCGCTGAGTTACTCCAGCTTTTTTGTGTCTATCGTTGAATGGGTGACGTTTCGGGTCGAGACCCTCCTTCAGACGGAAAATAAAACTTGCCTCGCGTGAAGCGGCTTGTAAATTAAAACATAAAATCAAGAAATGTTAAAGGTTGACTCATTTATGTGCTGCTATTCATTCACATGGCCTATTGCTGTCCTCCCTCGTCCACCGTGAGCACTGGACAACTCACTGGGTGCAAATCTCCGCTGCATCCGGGGCGGAGGGCGATGATCACCGGACTGACCGGCAAGTAGAGGCGGCGGGTCGGCCAAGCCCAGCTCCCCGCCACCGGGATAGACATCAACTACTGCAGTAAACTCAGCGGGATGTCTGGAGAAGTCTGAAGTAGGGTCTCGACCCGAAATCTCACCCATCCCATCTCTCCAGAGATGCTGCCTGTCCCTCGGAGTTACTCCAGCATTGTGTGTGTCTATCTTCGGTGTAAACCAGCATCTGCAGTTCCTTCCCAATCCCACACTCTCGGCCCCGGGGGGTGGATGGAGCATCACACGTGGACACATCCCACCCACCGCCCCAGACTTGCCCCTCCGGCAGGTCTTTAACCGCGTCCTAAAGCCGTTCATTGAGACAGAGTGACGAATACGAAGCCACGGGGCAGGCGCCTCAGTAATCAAGGACAAGTGGCAGATCATCGCAGAAAGGCCGAAGATAGACACAAAATGCTGGAGTAACTCGGCGGGACAGGCCGCATCTCTGGAGAGAAGGAATGGGTGGCATTTCGGGTAAGTCTGAAGAAGGGTCTCGACTCCATTCCTTCTCTCCAGAAATGCTGCCTGATCCGCTGAGTTATTCCAGCATTTTGTGTCTAGCTTTGGTTCAGTCCTTAATCGAGCAAATGAACAGATTATAAGAAAGTTCCCACGGTAGACTCACGAGTCACTAAGGTAAACGCACGGGCCACTATGTTATTACAGCGAGTTTAAATGTTTCAATTTTTAACTTGAACAGTTAATTTGACTCGTGGAAAAAATCAAACATGTTTGATTTTTTTAACGAGTTAACAAGTTTCTCGAATACCTGTTGTTAGCGCCACGAGTCGATAAGTTGCTCATGCGAGTTCCGACGTTCCCGCTACGTGATCACCACGAGTGAAAACTCGGGGTGACTCGTGGGCCAACTCGCACCGTGAGACAGGGGTTTTACTATATTTAGTCATTGTTGTTTAATCTTTGATTCCACACCGCTGCTTTGAAGAATGTCGCGCATGCGTGCTGGCGGGGTCTTCACGAAATCCCTCATCGCAACTCCTCATAAAATAAAGATCAAACTTCAAACTGGTAAGTTCTCGTTTAATCTTACTAATTTATAGCTCTCTGCCGAGAGGAGCATGAAGGAGAGTTACGAAGACCAGAACTCGCGGATTAGGTCGCCCAAATTATTCTGTGTGAATATTTTCTTGCAGATTTTCGACTATCTCTGCAACAAGATATCTGCAATTTGTCACTGACCCATTTTGTTTGTGAATGTATGATACTTCTTAGAGTCAATGTTCAGAAGCAACGTTAATACCCCCCACTCCTTCACTGCATCCTTCACTGCATCCTTCACTACTTTTATGATTTTAGCACTGTCTTGCAGCTCAGTAGCATTATTGGCCATGAAAGCATCTCCATCCCATTCATGTAGGATGAGAATGATTTACAAGCTTTATTACATAACCCCAGGCTGCTGTGACGTTGGTCCATGCTGAAGCCATAATTTTCTTTCTCTTTCTGCCAAAATGGTGTCACAGTGCTCAAGCTTCCTGAGTGTTCTATTTTTATTCTCAGCAGATCCCATTAATAACAGACTCACATTGTTTGCCTTATTCGAGTTTATTTAGGCCATCAGTGTGTAAGAACGAGTGTTGTAGATTATTCCATGAAGAGGAGTCGTAGACTCATGGTGTTGTGCAGCATGAAAAAATGGTCTTTGGCCCACCTTGTCCATGCTGCCCTAAGTAGCAAAAACTGGTCCCATTTGGCTGCATTTGGCCCATATCCCTCTTATCCCAACCTATCCATACATCTGTCCAAATGAATTTTAAAAGTTGCAATTCGATTCACTTCTATCACTTCGAATTATACCAATGCCTTCTTCACCCAACTGTGCACCGAACTCGCTACCTTTAAGGGGCTGTCCCACTTGGGCGACCTAATTGGTGAGTTTAGAAGAGTTTGAAAAAATGACATGTTGAGGACCTCCTTCGACTATGTAGAAGACCTCCTTCGACCTCATTCGACTATGTTGAAGACTAGCTCCAACTAGCTATGAAAACTTCAGAAAATTTGGACACCAAATAGTGGATAGTGAAGACGACCTCCTTCAACCTCCTTCCACCTCCCTTCGACTATGATGAAGACTATCTACGACTACGACCACCTTCGACTACCCTTGATTACCTACGACTAACATGAAGACCTACTACGACCTACTACGACTAAACCTTGGAGTAAAAAAAGTATTGATTTTTTCCATGGTGACCATTTTTTACTCACAGGCATTTTTTTACATATTGAAAAAACGCCGTGACCTAGCTGAGGCCTTGAATACGAGGAGCATGAAGGAGAGTTACGAAGTCGCGGATTAGGTCGCCCAAGTGGAACAGGCCCTTTAGGGAACCATGCACTTACACTCCCAGATCTCTCTGTTCTGTACCACTCTCCAGGGTTCTACTGTTTAATGTGTAAGACTGCCCGGGTTTGACATACCTAAGTGCAATACCTCGCTTCAGTTTCTGTTTTTAAGCAGAGAGTAGAAGCACAGCCAGATGATTGGATTTACCCAAGTACAGTTTGGGAATGGAGTAATATATGTTTTTGATGATTGTGTAGCAGTGGTTGAGGGTATTTGGGCCTCTTATTTAGCAATTATGAGGAGTTGCACTTTGAGAGATCGGACTTAAGGGGAAAATATGCAATTAATGTTTTGACGGTCGGCGGGGGAGCTGCGAGCCGGCAGCCCTGCCAGCAGCGTGTTAGTTTTTTCCAATTTGTTTGTTTATTTAGTATGTCTTAATGCGTGTTTTAATGTTTCTCTGTGTGTCTTGTATGGGGGGTGGTGTGGGGGGGTAAGGGGGAAACTGCTTCGGTCACTTCCTCCACGGAGAGGCGACTTTTTCCATGTTGCCTCCCTTGTGGCCTAACATCCAGGATCGGTGCGGCCTTTCCCGGAGACGTGCCCGGGGCTTTAGCAGCGAGAATGCTTTCGTCGTGGAGCGGGATGCCGTCGACGGGGGTCGCCGGAGGGGAGCACTCTGTTCGCTGGCCCGTGGCAGCCTGAAACCGCGGTCTGCAGAGCTCCAGCAGGCGCAGCATCGCAGCCTGGGATCCCTCATTGGGGACCCAGGAGGAGAAGAGCTCCGACTGCCGGCCCGTGGCTAACTTCTACCGCGGGTGCGGTGGGACTTACGATCCCAAGGGACCCCGGGACTGAGCGGGATCCCTCGCTGGGGATCCCTGGAGAGGAGCTTCGATCACCGACCCTGCAGTCTGCGGTGCTTCTTGTGGCGCGTCGGGGACTTTAGAACTTCAACCACCGGCCTGCAGCTTACACCAACTTGAAGCCGCAGTCTCTGTTGGGGAGGACTTACCTGGACTTACCTTGTCTGAACATCTGAACACCCATAGCGGCGACTGCGGAGGGTTGAGGTCTCGCCCCTGGGGGAAAATGGAGGAGGACTGGCCAATTTTCGTGCCTTCCACCACAGTGATGAATGCTGTGGTGGACGTTTGTGTTAAGTTTTAATTGCGTATTGTGTGTTCATTTTTTATTGTACTGCTGCTGGCAAATTCATTTCACTTGCATTTTATATGCAAGTGACGAATAAAATTTGACTTGACTTGACCCTTAATAGCATTAATGTGCAGAGAAATTTTTGGTCCATAACTCCCTGAAAGTGACAACACCAGTAAATAGAGTGGTAAAGACACCATACGGTATGCTTGCTTTCATAGGTTGGGACATTGAGTATAGGTCAGAAAGTTGTGATGCAGCTTTGTAGAACTTTGGTTGGGCTGCATTTGGAGTATTGCGTGCACCACATTACAGGAATGTTGTGGAGGCTTTGGAACGGGTGCAGAGGAAGTTTACCAGAATGATGCCTGGATTAGGGAGTATTAGCTACAGAGAGAGATGGGACAGACTTGGATTGTTTTCTCTGCAACGTCGAAGGTTGCGGGGAGATCTGTTAAAAGCATATAAAATTATTTGAGGCATTAATAGGGTAGACAATCAAAACCTTTTTCCCAGGTGGAAAAATCAAATGCGAGAGGGCATAGCTTTAAGGTGAGAGTGACAAAGTTTAAAGGGGATGTGTGGGGTAAGGTTTTTACATAGACGGTGGTAAGCATCTGGTACATGCTGCTAGAGATAGTGGTTGAGACAGATTCAACAGTGACATTTAAGAGACTTTTGCATAGGCACGTGGATGTGCAGGGAATGGAGGAATATGGATCATGTGCAGGCAGATGAGAGTTGGTCTTGGCATCATATTTGGCACAGACTGTGGGCTGAAGGGCCTGTTTTTGTGCTGCCCTGTTGTGTGTTCTATATTCTAAGTTCTAAAGTATATGCTAATAGTATTTTGGCAGCACACTCTTGAAGTGTAATCCAAGCATTTCTTCATCTGATTGAAGTCCTAGTTAATAATGAACAAGGTCCTGGGATCATTTGTTTCTAGACTATTGGTAACAGTGTCGTTTCTCAAGTGCAAACTTAGCATTGGCCTGGGGGGAGATGTAGACTGCTGAAGTGAATTCCCACAACAGGTGGAGGGGACATATAAAACCATAGTGTCATTGAGTTGGTCTTGGTATCATGTTCACCACAGACCTTGTCGGCCGAAGGCTTTGTCCTGTGTGCTGTACTATTCTGTGTTCTTTGTTCTATGATTCAAAGCATAGCTAAGTTCATAGGAAGAATGTCATTAAACTGGAAAGTGTACAAAAGTGATTTGCAAGGTTGTTATGGGGTCTGGATGATTTGAGTTATAAGGAGAGGCTGAATTGGTTGAGGTTTTTTTTTCCGTAGCGAGGAAGCTCAAGTGAGTCCTTATAAGGTACATACATTCGTAAGGGACATTAGATAAAATTAATAGCCACAGTCTTTTCCCGAGAGTAAGGGAATCAAAAACTACTGGGGACAGCTTTAAAGTGAGAAGGGATAGATATGAGGGACCTGATGGCCAATTTTTTCACACAGAGGAGGTTGTGTACATGGCTGTCAGAGGAAGTTATGCAGGCTTGTATAATTATGATATTTAAGAGATACTTGGACAGGTACATGGATCGGAAAGGTTAGGTGGGATAAAGGCCATATGCAGGTATGTGGCCTTTGCCTGATTGAATAATTTGGTCAGCAGGGACAAGTTGGGCTGAAGAGCTTGTTTCCATGCTGTCTAGATCAAATACTGTGGCTCAAAATGGTAGAGCAATTATTTAAACATTTTGATTCCATCTGCACTGATGGAAGAGGATACATTAACCACAAATATATTTGTAAATGAAAAACAATTGGAAATTGTGAACATTGTGCTGAATTAATTAATAGAGCCAATTAATCCCGTGGGTCTGATCACTTTTATCGCAAGGTATGTAGGAAGGCAGCCATGGTAATAGTACATTCGTTATAATTTTCTGGAGTTCCATAGATGATGGAATAGTTCCCACAGATTGGAGGCTGGCAAATGTACCCCCAAATGTCATGAATTGAATGAGAGAGCAACCAAAAGACTAGGGACTAGTTAACCTGAAATAACAGGAAAATATCTGCAAGACTTGACACAGTCAACATGGACTTTTGGAAGACAAACCTATTGGAGATTGTGAATAGAGAAAGATAGTGGATGTGCTGAATCTGGACTTTCAGAGAGCCTTCAAAGTACTATCACATGAAGGATTAGTGCATAAAGTACATGGTATGGGGAGATAATTGGTTGACAGACAAGAAGCAGGGAGTAAGAATAAAGTAAGCTTTTCAGTGTGGCAGGTAATTACTGGGTACTGCAGCCATCATAGAACATAGAATAGAACACACAGAAACAGACCCTTCAACCCATCATGTTTTCACCAATCATGATGCCAATCAAACTAAGCCCTTTTGCCTGTGCACGATATCAATGGACAAAGGACAAAGGACATTTATTGTCACACACACACACCATTTCTGCTGTAGTGAAATTTGAGTTGCCATTTGCAGCACACCAATAAAAGTAAGACACCATATTAAAGAAGAATTTAACATAAAACATAAAAACATCCCCCACAATGGTTCCCACTTGTGGGAAGGCAACAAAGTCCAGTCCTTTTCCTCTTGTTCACCTCATAATCGGGGCCTATTTGAGGCATCCGCAGTCGCTGCAATGGTGGCCCGATGTTTCAGTCCCTCTCGCCGGATGACGGAGCTCCGGCATCGGGAGAACATTCTTCAGTGGCTTGGAGTGTCATGAACGGCCGCTTGCTGAGACCATGGCTCCCAAAGTCCACAAGCCACGCTGGTCGGAGTTCCGACACTGGCAATCTCGGCGAGAGATCCCAGGCTCCGTGGTGTTGAAAGTCAGCGCGCCCGCTGTTGGAAGCTCCGCAGACCACATGGCTCTGCGATGTTGGAGTCGGTGGTCTCAGCACTCCGGAGCTTATCACACGGCGACTCGGGTAAGGCATGGCCCACTCCGCGATGGTGCTTCAGCGCTGCTCTGCCGCCAAAGCTGAAGTTATGCAGCAATACTCGACGGCGCCCCCGCTCGCCCCCATCCCTCTATTCCCTTCTTCTTCATGTGCCTGCGTAAATGCCTCTTTACCATTGCTATCGGATCTGCTTCTACCACTTCCCCAACAATGTATCTCTGGCTTCTATAACTCTCTGTGTAAAAAAACCTGCCTTGCAAATCTTTTTTAAACTTTTCCTCTCACTTTAAACCTATTCCCACTGGTATTTGATTTTTTTCCACCCTGGGAGAAAATCTTTGACTGTTTATCCTCCTTTCATCATCTTCTTTTTATCTACCTATCTTCCATCTATACATAACTAAAACTCCTGTGTAGTTATGTTCCAGTTTAGCAGTCTTTCTATTTGCGCAAAAACAGTTCGCGATAACGCTACGATTTTTCGTCAGTTCACTCACCGTTCTCCTGTGCTGCGAGTGTGCCAAGTTTCGTTCCGTTTGGTTGAATGTCATAAGAGATAGTGAGGTTTAAAAATCTTTAAAAACGCGCATGGGCAGATCGATCTCTTCTCTTGCAAGCCTGCGCTGCGTGGATTTGTCTCTTCCCCTGTCACTCCCCGGGATGGTCCGCCCCTTCCTGCGCCATCACGTCTTTACTGGAGGGACCCTAAGCAGCTCAGCCCAGCTCCACCCCACCCCAAGCAGCAGCCCCGCCCCAAGCAGCCCAGCCCCAAGCAGCAGCTCAGTGCCGGAGACCCGACCCAGCCCAGAGTTGGAGACACGACCAAGTCCAGAGTCGGAGATCCAGCCCAGCCCGGAGTCGGAGATGTCGCCGATGTTGCCAAACGGAAAGCGGAGATTCTTATCCTGGCGGGGGTGAATGACCAGCAACTAACGCCCGCTGTGTGTCCTCATCGCGCTGCCAATTCAAGCCACTACCCCTCTGGTCCCCCTCACTGGCTCCTCCCTCCATCTTTTCTCCAAACTCACTCCCCCCCACCTACACACCCCTCTCCCCCCCGCCCCACACACCCTTGCACCCCACAAGCCCCCCTGCCCACAGCCCCCGCCACACACACACCCCCACACATACCTCCCCTGACACACCCTGCCGCCCACACACCCCCCAGCCACACCCCTCGTCCCCCCACCCCCCTGACCCACAACCTCTCCAACCCACACAACCCCCCACAACCCCCCTCCCCATAACTCCATCTCCCCCACAACTCCCCCTACCCCACAACCCCCGCCCCCTCACCACGACAAAACCGTGTGCCCCCAATGTGTATACAAAGTTTATACGTTCTCCTTGTGACCGCATGGGATTTCTCCGAGATCTTCGGTTTCCTCCCACACTCAAGGCACACAGGTTTGTAGGTTAATTGGCTTGGTCTCAGTGTAAATTGTCCCCAGAGTGTGTAGGATAGTGTTAATGTGTGGGGATCGCTGGTCGGTGCAGACTCGGTGGACCGAAGGGCCTGTTTCCCTGCTGTATCTCTAAACTAAACCAAACAATGATCTCTTTCGCACCCTCTTTCTCATGGGCCTGTCAGGTCCTGTTAACTCTGTCACAAATCTTTGGTGGAAACAGAATCAATTGGAGTCTTTCACAAGGGATTGAATAGGAACTTGAGGGAATTATTTGTAGTGTTATGGCAAGAGACCAAGAGGATGCGATTGATGAGATTGTTCCACTAGCAGCCAACATAGAATTGATGGTCAAAACAACCCCGTGCTTTAACAATTCTATGAATTTATTTGACAATGGATTCCAGGAGAACTTGTACATTCTTGGGCTCCAAGATGATTTTCAGTTGGCATCTGGCAGTGAACTTGATAATGACTGAAGCAAAGCCAATATTGATTAACAGAACGTGAAGCAGAATGAAGGATAATCATTCACTTTTACTTCTGATATGCTTTTCTGTCATCTCTTCATTCACACATCAATGTGACATTTTCTAGGCTATATCTACATATCAAAACAATGTCAGTAAATGCTTCAGTAAACTTCTCATCAGAACAAACATCCGACTTAATAACATACAGCATGACAACCTAAGGGATTTCAAAGCAGTGGATTGTAATAAATAAATGGATTCATAGAACGGGCTTTGTGTTACCTTTTTATTTATGTGAAATAGACAAAAAATATATTATACTAGTCAGATAACTTTGACACTATTAATTATTTTTGAGCTCTTTTTAATATACACCAAATGAACAGCACATGCCTGTGGAATACCAATGAAGCTTTTTAAATTAATGTTTTGAAGAAATTTTGCATTGGATTGGAAAGTAACTTAAAAGTATAAACATGAAATACTAATTTTCATTTTATTATTAAAGCTCGGCACATCTGATGCAAAGTTATACTTATTGACATTATTTTAAAATCCAGATAATGAGTTTCAAAGTCTTCATGGAATTTAAAGGGGAATACACATGCAATATTTCGCTTTATTTACATCTATTTCACCTGGAAGGAATTTTCGATGAATATGTGTTAATATGTTTCAATTAATCTGTTTTGCTTAAGATTCCAGCATCTGAAGTCTCTTGTGTCCCAACTTCCATGCTCAATTCCCTGACTGGTGGAGGCCTTCATGACCAACCAATCCATCTGCCTGTGACACCAATTTAAGGGAATTATATACTTGTATTCCTCAACTTTCCAATACTGCCCAGGGCTCTACCGTTCACTGTGAATGTCCTGTCCCGGTGTGACTCCTCAAAATACAACATTTCACACATATTTGAATTGGTTATTTCTATGTCCACTTGCCAAGTTGATCAAGATCCCGCAGTAATTCTCGATAACCAATACCACCTTCAAGTTTGCCGACAATCGCACTATTATTGGACGAATTACAGTCCAAAGACCAATCTTTCCCCATCACCCTCTGCTTCCTACCATGCAGCCAATTCTGAATCTAGTTAGCTAGCTCTCCCTAGATACAATGTGATTTAAACTTCCAGAGCACCCTCCCATGTAGAACCTCATCAAAATCTTTATTGAAGCCCATTTCTATTACCAAGAGGACCCTGCCATTGTCAACTTTCTCGGTTACTTAAAAAAAAATCTAATTTGTGAGACGCAACTTCCCACACACAAGACTATGCTGATTATCATTATTCAACCTCTGACTGTCCAAATGCCTATATATATATTATCCCTCAGAATACTCTTCATTCATTTTCCTACCTCAGATGTTAGGCTCACTGGTCCATAGTTTCTAGGTTTTTCTTTGCAGCTCTTATTAAGTAGAGGCTCACCATTAGCCTCTATCCTCTCATCCAGCTCTTCACCCATGTCTAACAATGATTCATATGCATCAGTCAGGGCACCTTAGCTTCCTCTCATGCCCTTGGATATATATGATCAGGACCGGGAGATTTACCTACCTTCATATATCTTTGATGTCCAGCACCTCCTTGACTGCAATACGCATTGTCTTCAAGACATCTCCATTAATTTTCTCTCGTTCCAAGGAACCACAGATGCTGGAATCTTGAGCAAAATACAAATTGTTGGAGTAACTTAGTGGGTCAGTGCTCTACTTCGAGTGATTGAATCAATCTCTAGCGAGGTCCCGACCCAAAACTTTGCCTGCAAATTCCTTCCACAGATGCTGCAAGAACTGCTGAGCTACTCTACTGTCTTTCTCCACATTAAAAACAGGAGAAATTTAATTGCAAATTGTCTGGAAAAGCTAAACAAAAGATAGTAACAACATTTGACTGGGGATGGTCACATTTTAAATATTTAAATCTTTTTCATTCAAGGTACTCAGCGAGGGGATTACAAAACAGAAACTATGATGGTCACAGCCACATGTCTAGGCTCGGGGATGTCAGGTTGGGAAGCGACGGGTTTTTAAGCTTTAAAGAAGGAACTGCAGATGCTGGAGAATCGAGGGTACACAAAAAGCTGGAGAAACTCAGCGGGTGCAGTAGCATCTAAGGAGCGAAGGAGATAGGCGACGTTTCGGGTCGAGACCCTTCTTCAGACTGGTCAGGGATCAGGGAAACGAGAGATATAGACAGTGATGTGGACAGATAAGGAACAATGAGTGAAAGATATGCAAAAAAGTATCTGTGATAAAGGGAACAAGCCATTGTAAGCTGTTTGTGGTGTGAAATGAGAAGCTGGTGCGACTGGGTGGGGGAGGGAGATGGGAGATAGAGGGAATGCCAGGGCCTGAGGGCTGAGGGAGAGGTGGGAAGGGGAGGAGACAGCAAGGGTTAACAGAATTGAGAAAATTCAATATTCAAGCCCAAAGGATGCAGACTCCCCAAGCGGAATATGAGGTGCCTGTTCCTCCAGCTTGCGGTGTTGCTCACTCTGGCCGTGGAGGAGGCCCAGGACCGAGAGGTCGGATGTGGAATGGGAGGGGGAGTTGAAGTGCTGAGCCACCGGGAGGTCGGGTTGGTTATTGCGGACCGAGCGGAGGTGTTCGGCGAAGCGATCGCCAAGCCTCCGCTTGGTTTCACCGATATAGATCATCTGGCATCTGGAGCAGCGGATGCAGTAGATGAGGTTGGAGGAGGTGCAGGTGAACCTCTGTCGGACCTGGAAGGACTGCTTGGGTCCCTGAAAGGAGTGGAGGGGGGAGGTGAAGGGACAAGTGTTTGCATTTCTTGCGGTTGCAGGGAAAGTGCCCTGGAAGGGGTAGAGTGGGAGGGGAGGGAAGAATGGACAAGGGAATTGCGGAGGGAGCGGTCTTTGCGGAAGGAAGACAGGGGGGGAGATGGGAAGATGTGGCGGGTTGAGGGGTCACGTTGGAGGTGGCGAAACTGGCGGAGGACTATATGTCGTATTTGCCGGATGGTGGGGTGAAAGGTGAGGACCAGGGGGACTCTGCCCTGTTTGCGAGTGGGGGAATGGGGAGCGAGGGCAGTGTTGCGGGGTATGGAGGAGACCCTGGTGCGAGCCTCATCAATAGTGGGGGAGGGGAATCCCCGTTCTCTGAAGAATGAGGCCATTTGTGATGAAACTTAGGGTTTTTAAGCTTAGTTGGTATCATTGACAGCTGAATAAACCGAAACTCAACGTGAAGAGCTCAAGAATCAGTCACACGTTAACCTTGTCCTCTTGAGAATTGCAGCCTTGCCTGCTTCTGAATCCATTGTGAAGCTATTGTAAATAAAAAATTGCAGGTGTTGGCAATCTGAAACAAAGCTGAAAGTGCTCTCAATGAAACATCTCAATTAACTGATTCTGGAATCGGTTTTTACCTGGAATGATGTTTGATGTGCATCTGATGCAGGAGACAAGTAAATGGAGCGAGGATGATCAACAATAATGTTTTCAAATACATCCATGTCTCTTTGCCCATCCTTTTCTCTGTAATCTTCTAAACCGCTAAAACCCTTCACGATATCGATACCTTCTGAAGGGCAAGTCGTGGCGGGCAGGTAATGTTACTTTTCCATTTGACACCCTTGTCCCATAAATTAATAATAAAATTTTAAGAATATTGGCTTCATGACCATCTTCAAATCTAATTATTCTGTTGATGCGAACTATGACGTCGACTGCCAAGCTCCAAAGATTTGGAATTCCCTCCTTAACTCTTTCCCTCTTCCGATAAAATGTGGAATCTCTGATATCCCCTTCTGTGAAGTAGCATTAATTTCTGATGAGCTCAGGCTCATTTGCGGTGATAACGTTTCTAGTGTTTCCTCCAGGGCAGTTGACTAGAGGGCCTGTCCCAATTCGTGATTTTTTTTGGTGACTGCTGGCATCATTGACTGTGGCGTGATGCGGCATGATGCGTCGTGACGCGGCATGATGACATTTGACGCGCAATGTTTTTTCAAGTGTCGCAACATTTGTTTTTGTCGCCGCTGGATTTTGAAATGTTCAAAATCTATTGGCGACACTGATATGATGCTGGCAGTTGTCGAAAAAATTGTTATAATGCGTGCATCTGATTGCATGCAATTAATCAAGTCTGCCTTTATGTAAACAAGTAAAATTTCAGCACAATTAATCTGCAGAAACACATCAGGAGAAATTGGTTTAACTGTACCATCACTGAAAATCCATGCCCCAGAATCACTGATCAGTTTAGTACAAAATCAGATCCATTGAATAGTCCACCAGTTGTCAATTGGTTTATTGACTTGTTTTTCTACATTCAATATGGTTGTCCGTTTAACCTCCTCATTCTTCGAGTTATTCCTTTTCCTTTGACTTTTGACTATCCTGCATCTCTATAAGCTCTGCAATGGCAGCTCTGCGTTCATCTGTCAGCCTCCAAGCCTCTGCACCATCGTGTGTCTAAAATTCTCCAATAAATCTACTTAATTTAGCAAACGCATGCACATAAAGTATAAACTATAAAGTATCCTTTATTGTCATTCAAAAGTGTTAGTTTGAACGAAATTAAATACCTTGTAGTCATAACAGAGAATAAAATAACAGAACACACAATGAACACAGTTTAACATCCACCACAGTGAGTCCACCAGGCACATCCTCACTGTGATGGAAGGCAAAAGTCTTAAAGTCCTTGTCTCTTCCTTCCTTGTTTTCCCTCTGCATTGAGGCGATCCAGGCTTTCGATGTTGGGCTCCCCGCCGGGTGATGGTAAGTCCCGCGGCCGAATCCAAGTTCCGTGAATGGACTGGTTCAAACTCCGCTGCCCGGGGCCGACAAAGCTGCCAACCTCCAATCCAGCGGACGAAGCGGTTGTTGCGGGAAGTCCAGAGAATTGATCACCAACCTGGGACCTGCGAGCTCCCGATGTTGTCGTCCACTCGGCCCGTAACCGAAGCCTCCGAGGCTCCGAAGTCGGGCCGCTGCCGCAGCACCACCACAGCCCTGAAATCGGCCAGCCCCGCGATGGTAAGTCCTGGATATACCTCCGGAGCCTTGAGGTCGGTCCCAGTTGGAGGCCGCCAGCTCCGCGATTAGGCCTCAGCGCAGACGGAGACGGGGATACGACTTAGAAAAGGTCGCATCCCCCCCCGAAGGAAGTTTCCCCCGCCCCCCCCACACATACACAACTAAAAATAAACTAAAACATACGTCCAACAAGACAAAAAAAAGGAAAAAGATAGACGGACTGCAGACGAGCCGCAGCTGCTTGGGCAGCGCCGCCATTTCCGGACCACTTCCATTGCGTTTGCACTTAAAGGGTGAGAGCGGCATGATGGCGCAGCAGTATAGTTTCTGCCTTACTGCATCAGAGACCCAGGTTCGATCCTGACTTAAGGGCCTGTCCTACTTGCATGCGATTGCATGCGTTTGGAGCGACCAAACAGAAGCCGATTTCACGCAAAGTTCATCCTAAGTATGCGCTAAGTTCACGCGTGACGTCATTTGCGTCATACTTACCAATCAGCTGGGCAGGAGGCGGACCGACTGAATTTGGGTGTCGCACGGCGTTGGGCAGTGATGTCATCACACAATGTCACGCCGGGCGGTGACGTCATCGCGCAACACCAGGCCGGGCGGTGATGTCATCGCGCAATGCAGCGCGCTAGCCGTACGCCGTCAAGACATTGCGTACGCCGTCAAGACGCTGCAAACACCGTTAAGACGCTGCCTACGACTGCAATGCCCTTGCGTGCAACAGGCCATTGGCGCGCAAAGATTTCGGACACTGTCAGATTTTTGGAGTCCTACGCGATGTCGGGACCAGCCCCGCACAACTCCGCGCTTCTAAGTGGGAACTGGCCCCGCGCGGCCATATGATGCCCGTACGCCTCAAGTGACCACGAGGTCGCGTAATTTGCCAGGCTTTGACCTGAGTGGAGGGTGATGGCAGTATAGGCAAGGTCTGTTACTCTTTCGTTTTGTTACTCTTCTTTGGTCTTCGAATAATAGGGATGGGAATTAGGGTACTGGAATGATCTTCCAGTGGCACTGAAATGCATTCAACTGCAGTGCCTGACTGACTGGATGAGGGAACTGTAGTTACAGCTGGACAACCTCAAAATGGACCGAGAGCATCATAAATAGGACCTATAGTGAGGTGGTCACTCCTGGGGAGTAACCAAGGGTACAGAGGAGAGCAGCAGCTGTCGTCAGGTCTGTGGCACCAGGCATGGCTCTGAGGTACAGTGGGGTAGGGGGAAGTCAGATAGGGCTACAGTCATAGGAGACGCATTAGTTAGGAGGACAGATAGGAGATTTTGTGCTCACAAACAGGACTCCATGATGGTGCATTGCTTGCCTGGTGCCATAGATGTCTCTGAGTGGCTGCAGAACATTTTCAAGCGGGAGTGTGCGCAGCCAGAAGTCGTTGTGCACATTGATACAAATGACATTGTTAGAAAAGGGATGATGTCCTGCAGAGTGAATTCAGGGGGTTAGGCAAAAGGACTTCAAGACTTCCACCCTGGGGAAAAGGTTCTGACTGTCGACGCTATCTATGCCTCTCATAATTATATATAATTCTATCAGGTCACCCCTCAGCCACCGACAGTCCAGTGAAAACATTCCAAGTTTCTCCTTATAACTAATGCTCTCTAATTCAGGTAACATCCTGGTGAACATCTACAACCTCTCCAAAGCCTCTGCATCATTCTCTTTATCAAGAATTACATGCTTTGTATCTGAATGTGTGTGCAATATTTTTGTTGAATGTCCGTTGGGCGATTAGTGTGCGTGTGTGTTCAAAGAGTTTAGAAAATACGCTTGCCCCATTTTTTTGGAGAAGTATTGGATGATTGTGTGTTTATGTAAATTATAACTAGTGTATAACGTTTATGCAGAGTGTTGTGTGGTTTGTATGTCTGCAATGTGTAAGTTATTTCTGTGATTGTATAGTATCATGAGTGAACTGTACGTATGTGTATATTTTTGTGAACGGGAGTGTATGCATCAGGTAGCTGTGGTAGTGCTGTGGTGTGTATGCATTGTGTGTATGTGCATGTGTTTTTTATGGAGTACTGTGTGTATATGTATTTTTATTTTGTATATGTGTGCATTTTTTGGAGTGCAACACATGTGTCTATGGGTGCAAGTGTGTTTTTGTGGACTGGACTGTATGTGTTACTTGCATGTGCGTGTTTATGGAGTGAAGTATATGTGTACATAATAAATGTATTAAACACTCTCGCAGCTATTGATATCCAAGCTTCAAGTGGAAATACCAGCATGCTGGTCGCTTGCGATTATAATTCTTATCTACATGTGTAGCAGCCCAATCTGTTTCTGAACTTCACCGAGTGAGTTATTTGCAGTTCCTTTCCCTTTCAGTTTTCAAAGGAATTCAATCTCCTCTTGATATCATTCAGTCCTCTTGCATATAGTTTATCAGAGGGCGCTTTATTTTAGCAGTTTTTCACCCCAATGACTCAATGAAAATGAAGTAATTACTGCCTCAATCACTTTTGATTTCTAAAATGATATTGACACAGTTCCTTGTAATCTTTTTTTTTAAGTCCCAGCAATCTGGCATTTCTGCCCCACTCCTAAATTGGCTTTCTTCATGTCCCAAGGCTCAAAGCCAAGTCAGCTAATCAATTATGTCCAAGCCAATTAAATGTCTGCAATGAACCATGACTGTGAAATAATCCAATTTTATACCTGTTCAACTTTAAAGGGGGAAATGTATTCATCCTGATTGGTACGTATTTCCCAAGTCAATTCAATTACCCAATGATTCAAAGTAATCAATCAAATAAATAGTGAAATAATATAGGAAAACAATATTTTAAAATATGAAGCCATCAGCACTGTTCCAGCCACCTTCTCTAACTGGTCCACTAGTCGTTGACCAGAAGGTCATCCATACGGGCAATAGGAGCATGGCAAGGATGTACTTCCAGTCCTCCATTATCAGGGCCACTGTAAATCTCGGTACATCAGCACTGAATCAGTGGAGGATATTATTTCTCAATGGCTATATTTTGTTGTAAAGCCAGAGTCCAGACAGCTGATCAGAGGATATGCATTCAAAACCCACCTCAGCAAATAAGTACATTTCCGAATTGCAAATAAGAGTTATTGTCATTAGCAATAACAGTGAAAGTACAAGATTGTGATTAAAAGCCTACGGCTTACCAATTCTCTTCAGGGCAGAAACATCTGTCATTCTCACTACGTCTGTGACTTCAGATCCATCAAAGTAGTTGATTGCCTCAGTTTGGGGACAATTAGAAATAGACATTAAATGCTGGTGTTGTCAGTAATGCCAGAATCCTATCAATTAGAAAATGAATTTCATTTTATGCCCAATTTCATTGCTGCAGTTTGTGCTTAATGTTTAGTTAATGCCAGCATCATCTTTCACCATAAGTTTTGTAGCTCTCTGTTGAGTTTTAAAAAAGCCTTAAAATGTAAAATAATTAAGGATTATAATGTAAAATGATTAAAATGTGAAATATAAGAATTACAATTTAGAGTAAATTTTATTTTTATTCTTTCCTTTGTAATGCTGATATTCTGGGTTATCTTATGGATTGTATAGGATAGGCAAAAATAATCTTTGTGGCTTCAGCCTATTCCTTTTTCGGTCATTGATTATGTGAACGTTGTATGAAATGGATACAGTGTTGGTTGATATTCACACAGATTGTAAAGTTTTGTTACTTTTTAATGTATGACCGAAATAAACTATTCATTCATTCATGATATCCCCCAACCTTACTTCTGCCTTGGTTTAACAGATACTTTATTTCGAGTATCAAGACTTCCAACAATTACTGTGCCCCTGCAGAGGATGGAATGAATGTGTGTTGCAGTAGATGGGATCCCAGTCAAGCAAATTACATCAAGAATCAGGAGATGCTGTTTGACCCGCTGAGTTACTCCAGCATTTTGAATCTATCATTGGTATTTTCCAGCATCTGCATTACATCAGGAAGGCTGGAAGTCTTGTCAGGGATGATTGCCACATTGGTCATTCACTTTTCTCTCTTTTACCTCCTGTGAGAAAATCCAGGAACTTGAAAAGCTTAGAAATCCAGATTAGAAATCGTTTCTTTCCCACTCGCTTCTGAATGATCAGATCCATGATCTCCTTCATGGCCTCTTCTGGAGGTGTTGCTAACATATTCTTACTCTTTTCTCTGCCTCATTTGGATATTCTGTTATTGCTCTTTAGTATTTTTGTTTGTGCCTCATCACTTTGCACTGCAGTCTTTTCACCATTCTGTTCTTTGTGCATTTGCTGTTGTATTTATTGTGAATCTATTGTATTTATTGCTGACTCTATGAGCTGCTAGCAACTATTAATTTCGAAACAGAGTGCTGGAGTAACTCAATGGGTCAGGCAGCATCTTTGGAGAAAAAAAAATGATAGGTGATGTTTCAGGTCAAGACCCTTTTTCTCCAGAGATGCTGCCTGACCTGTTGAGTTACTCCAGCACTTTGTATCTGTTTTTGGTATAAACCAGCATCTGCAGTTCGTTGTTTCTACAGTGATTTCATTGCATCCTGCTGCATATGATGATAAACCGATCTGAGTTGGAACAGCACTTGCCCAGACAAATGGAGAGTATTCCATTAAGCTCCTGACTTGTTCCTTGTAGATTGTGGATAGAGTTGACTTCTGAGAGAGTTTTCTCTGTGTCCTGAATTTTCCACAGCTCAGAATTTGGTCCACCAGAATCAGATTATCGGCTCTCTCACTTTGTTCCTGCTTGTAGGTATTTCTAACAGGATGGTACTCTTGAGCATCAAAAAATAATTCCTCGACATCTGAGAAAAATTATAAATTGCTTTAACGTCTCTGCAAGACCTAATGACCTCTCCGTGCCTCTGGCTGCCTTTAATCCGTTATTCAACTGATTTTGTGCATATGGTAAATAATATATTGAAATGATAAATAATAAATATGTTAAATAATTAATAAAATGTGTAAAGGATAATGAACAAGGAATTGTTTAATATAGATTTTATTTGACATGTCAAATACATTGGTTCATCTTCCAGATTACCCACATATTATATAAATCAACATCATTATGCAGGGCATGTATTTCATTGCAAACAGTCAAGGTCACCTTGTCTACATGGTAAACCCATAATATTAGCTCTGAAATGCATAGTTACATGTTGACTGGCACGGATGCACCTGGATCTTCCTTTTTACAAAGTATTGCTGAGAGGGTGTTCAGAGGCTCTTTCCCCAGTCCTGTAACTAAAGTACTAGACAACACAGTCACAAAGTGGGAGGTCAGTCTTGCAAAGCAGGGATTAAAAGTCATTTGATCTTTCCTTGATAAACCAGTTTAGTTTAGTTTATTGTCACCTGTGCCGAGGTACAGTGAAAAGCTTTTGGTGCATGCTAAGTCAGCAGAAAGACAATACATGATTATAATCAATCCATTTACAGTATATAGATTACATGATAAGGGAATAACGTTTAGTGCAAGGTAAAGCCAGCAAAGTCCAATCAAGGACAGTCTGAGGGTCACCAATGAGGTAGATAGTAGTTTAGCAATGCGCTCTGTTTGTGGTAGGATGATTCAGTTGCCTGATGACAGCTGGGAAGAAACTGTCCCTGAATCTGGAGGTGTGTATATTCACACTTCTATACCTTTTGCATGATGGGAGAGGAGAGAAGAGGGAGTGGCCAGGATAACNGTGACTTGTCCTTGATTATGCTGCTGGCCTTGCCGAGGCAGCATGAGGTATAAATGCTAGCATCGGCAGTTCGTTGTTTCTACATTTTGACTGCTCCACCATGAAATCTCCTTAAG
The DNA here is from genome assembly GCA_035221665.1 of Okamejei kenojei. Classification (NCBI taxonomy): domain Eukaryota; kingdom Metazoa; phylum Chordata; class Chondrichthyes; order Rajiformes; family Rajidae; genus Okamejei; species Okamejei kenojei. The sequence goes on along the minus strand of CM069138.1, from coordinate 40,772,079 downwards.
GTATGCCTAATTTGAAGAAGTTCTCCTCTCTTGTAAGGAGCAGTTCTAGTGAACCCTCTCTTGCTGCTCCCCCTTTGTAAGCTCAAGGTAGCATATATGTGAAAGGAAAAGACATAAAGACAGCTCGACTTCCTCCTCATCATCTGGACTGTAAGAGTAGAAAGGATGTAACAAATATAGAGATGGAGAGAGGAATGGGGATGGAGCTAGCAACCCAAAGGTGGATAAAGGTGATAAGAATTGGCAGACAACAGCCAGGTGGGGGAGGGAGAGGATAGATATAGTTACAGTGATAGAGATAGTTACAGTAAGTGGAGAACAAAAGGCTTCAGATTCTGGAACCTGATAGGAGGTGGGGTGAAAGGAAGATCGCAATTGGGAATTGGGAAACTGTTTCCTCTGGTTCAATCATTTTATTTTGTGGCAAATTCAGCTACGGCAAAGTAGGGAAACAAAGGTTTTTAACATGGAAATATAGAAGAGATAATCTGAGAGGAGAAATAAATTCATCCACACGGTGTTACATATACATAAACTGTAACTCCTAGCAGATAAAACAAAGCTTATCTGGAATAGGTTTGCTTTTCATTAGAATATATTCACTCTGCTATCAGGGATGTTCAGGTTCCACTTGTGTCGGAAGAATTAAGGCACCAAATGTTGTTCAAAGTTTTATGTGCAGGAGTTATCTTACAAAATTTGCATGCTTTTGGAACGCTGTGACTGAGAACATTGTGATGACCATATGAATATTAACATACAACAGGGAATCTTGTCACTGTTAGCACACACTTTCAGTTCACAAAACAAGCATGTGCTGATCCAAAAATGGTAAAATAGAGACCTGAAGAATATCAAGACACACTGATGGGGATTCCACAAATATGAACGAGTTGGGCAATTTCTATAAATATTAAGAGAATGAAGGAATCTAATCATCATAATGAGTGTCCGATGAGCACCATTTGAATATGGAAGATAATGATGGGAATTGCATAACATATTGACAGTGATGTGGATCCAATGAATATTTTGTGATGAGTGATATTTTCAATATTGTAAATGGAGATCAATATGAAATCAAGAGAGTTTAAAGGCATTGAATATACCCATGGAGATGGAGACACCAAAACCTCTTATGGATATAGAGATATGGATAGAATTCCATACATTTGAGAATTAATTGTGATGTAAAGAACACAATTTGATAATTGTATTGTATGAATATTGGGACTGAGTGCATTCTATAAATTGAGATCACAATCTTAATAGCATATAAAGAACATTGAGACGAATGGTATATTCTGATCTTTGTTATCGATAATGGATTTCTTCAAATATACAAAACTAAAGTGGATATCATATAACTTTACACACAATAATTGATAGAGGTCCAAAGACCCTAGATTCAGATGGAACTTACTGTAAATAATGAAACTTTGATAGGTTTCCTATCTATGAAACATCTGAGATTCTTGAAACGACAACATCCATCCAACAAACCTGATTGCGTACTGCTGGAACACCCTTGCATATTCAGATGTTGCTGGGGATCATACAAATTCGGAGATATTGAGGAGAGCCTTATAAATCTTGAATGCATGCTGGTTATGGTTTGAATATTGAACTACTGCTGAGAACTAATGAATATTGAAACTCTGCGACAGAGCTCATGGACCTCCAATGGTTATTGAAACCTTTGGAGATACTTACAACATTGAGATTCTGATGGGCATGCTGTGAACATTTAGACCACGATTGGTATGCTGTGAATGTTGTGGCACTGATGTGGATTTTATGAATTTTGTGATACCATTGGGCATATCCTGTCAATGCTGCTACACAAATTAGCCAAAAATGAGTTAAGACATACTGTATATGAGGGGTCCAGTGATCCTGATGGGTATCTATCTGAAGAAGGAGCTCGACCCTATTCAATTTCTCTAGAGATGCTGTCTGACCCGCTGAGTTACTACAGCTTTTTGTGTCTATCTTCGGTACCTATGTATATTGGGATACCAACAGGGATCCAATGAATATTGAAACTTGATGGAGAATCTATGGATGATGAGGATGGCATTTTTTATTGTGACAGTGATCATTATTCTTTGAATAATGTGAGATCCTATTGAGCATATAACTATTTTCTTTAATAGAACATAGTACAGTATAGCACAGAAATTGGCCCTTTGACACTCAATGTCTATGGCAATCATGATGCCAAGTAAACGACAGGCACTCCCCGACATGTAATAGACGCTTAGGTAAACTGCTTACGCCCACTGCTTTATTTATGAGTTGTGAATCTCGATAGTAGTGTGTCTCTGCTGTTGCATGCAGCCGATTCTGTAAGCCAGTCAGCTGTTTTCATGGTTGCTCCCACGTGGTCTCCATGTTGGAGCTCCCACATAGCATCTGTGTCTAATAATACATTTACATGTGCACAGTTGCACTTCTGTTTCCGACTTGCACGACATCTGACTTGCGCAAGGGTCCATGGCACATTTAAAAAAAACACAAAGTGTTGGTGATGAAACATCACCTATCCATGTTCTTCAGAGATGAAGAAACATCACCTATCCATGTTCTTCAGAGATGATTCCTGACCCACTGAGTTCCTCCAGTACATTGTGCCATTGTTTGTAAACCAGCATCTGCAGTTCCTTGAGTCTAAACTAATTTAATCTGCCTGAACATAGAACATAGAAACCCCAATGATGGTGCCGAACATGATGCCAAGACCAACTCTTATCTGCTTGCACATAATCCATACCCCTCCATCCCCTGCATATCCATGTGCTCATCCAGAGGTTTCTTAAATGCCACTATCATATCTGCCTCCACCACCATCCCTGACAGCAACTTCCAGGCACTAACCACCTTCAGTGTAAAAAACACGCCTCTCACAGTTCCTTTAAACTTTGTCTCTCCCCTAAAGCTATACCCTCTTGTATTCCATATTTCAGCCTTGGAAATAGGTTCTGACTGTCTACCTTATTCATGCCTCCTGTAATTTTATATACTTCTATCAGGTCTCCCAGCAACCTCTGAAGTTACAGAGAAAATAGTTCAAGTCTGTTCAACCTTTCCCTGTGGCTGATATGCCTTAATCAAGGCATCATTCTGGTAAAACCCCTCTGCATCCTTGCCAAAGCCTTCCTGTAATGGGGTGACCAGAACTGCATGCAGCCTAAAGAGGCTATCCCCATGTGACCTAATCTGCGAGTTTAGAAGAGTATCTTCGAACCTTTCAAAGAAAAACTCGGCAGCAATGGTCCGAAAACGTGGTCCTAGGAGGTCCTATGAGGTCACTGGAACTCTACTTCATTCTCCGCCCCCCCCCCCCCTCTCCCCAACCCCCCACCCCGCCTTCTCCCCCCTCCCTTCACAGTGTGGAATGTGGAGGAGTAACTGTGATGGATGTTTATGTTAAAATGTGTTTTGTGTGTTACATAGAACATAGAAAATAGGTGCAGGAGTAGGCCATTCAGCCCTTCGAGCCTGCACCGCCATTCAATATGATCATGGCTGATCATCCAACTCAGTATCCTGTACCTGCCTTCTCTCCATACCCCCTGATCCTTTTAGCCACAAGGGCCACATCTAACTCCCTCTTAAATAAAGCCAATGAACTGTCCTCAACTACCTTCTGTGGCAGATAATTCCAGAGACTCATCACTCTCTGTGTGAAAAATGTTTTCCTCATCTCGGTCCTAAAGGACTTCCCCCTTATCCTTAGACTGTGACCCCTTGTTCTGGACCTCCCCAACATCGGGAACAATCTTCCTGCATCTAGCCTATCCAACCCCTTAAGAATTTTGTAAGTGGCTATATGATCCCCCCTCAGTCTTCTAAATTCTAGCGAGTACAAGCCAAGTCTATCCAGTCTTTCCTCATATGAAAGTCCTGACATCCCAGGAATCAGTCTGGTGAACATTCTCTGTACCCTCTCTATGGCAAGAATGTCCCTGACTCAAGCTTAATATTAACAGTCAAAGAAATTTTCTTGACTAGTTCGATAATTGGAAAAAAATTTATATTAAAATTCTGGAAGGGAACATTATCCCCCACAATCAAAATGTGGACTGTGGAAATGTCGGAGACGTTGCATTTGGAGAGAATTAGGTTTGTCCTAATGGACAAATATTAACTTTTTGAACAAATATGGTCTCCATTCATTGATTACTTAAAGGGGTAGCTGAGCTCAGCACCGTAACTCAATAAGTACCCTGGTGTAGGATTAGATGAAAAAAAGTATTGGGATATGTATACATATCTCAATAGATATTGTTATATGAAACTGTTCCATTCAATGTAAAGATGTATTCCTTTTTTAAATATTTATTTATTTATTTTTTATTATATAATAATTGTTTTTATTTATTTTTTTATTTTTCTTGTTTATCTTCATTATTTTTTATTTTTTATTTTTTATTATATAATCATTAGTATTTAATCACAATGTCTTGATTATTGATTTATACTTCTACTTTTTTTTCACTCCCTTACCTTCCCCCAAAAAATCAAAAACAGTAGCATATATAAATTATCCCGTAATATCTGTACAACATTTGTGATAAGTCTGATTTGTATTTGAAGTGCTGTTGTACCTTAGATAATATGCAATGCTTCTAATAAAAATATTAAATAAAATAAAAAATTAAAAAATTAAAAAAAATGTCTTCTCAGATTTGGAGACGAAAACTGTACGCAATACTCCAGGTGTGGTCTCATCAAAACCCTGTACAACTGCAGTAGAACCTCCCTGCTCCTATACTCAAATCATTTTGCTATGAATGCTAACATACTATTTGCTTTCTTCACTGCCTGCTGCACATGCATGCCTACTTTCAATGATTGGTGTACCATCACACCCAGGTCTCGTTGCATCTCCCCTTTTCCTAATTTGCCACCATTAAGATAATAGTCTACCCTCCTGTTTTTGCCACCAAAGTGGATAGCCTCACATTTATCCACATTATACTGCATCTGCCATGCATTTGCCCACTCACCCCGCCTATCCAAGTCATCTTGCAGCCTCCTAGCATCCTCCTCACACCTAACACTACCCCCCAGCTTAGTGTCATCAGCAAACCTGGAGATGTTGCATTCAATTCCCTCGTCCAAATCATTAATATATATTGTAAATAGCTGGGGTCCCAGCACTGAGCCTTGCGGTACCCCACTAGTCACTGCCTGCCATTCTGAAAAGGATCTGTTTACTCCTGCCCTTTGCTTCCTGTCTGCCAGCCCGTTCTCTATCCACATCAATACTGAACCCCCAATACCGTGTGCTTTAAGTTTGTATACTAATCTCTTATGTGGGTCCTTGTTGAAGGCCTTCTGAAAGTCTAGATATAACACATCCACTGGTTCTCCCTTATCCACTCTGCTAGTTACATCCTCGAAAAATTCTATAAGATTCGTCAGACATGATTTACCTTTCGTAAATCCATGCTGATTTTGTCTAATGATTTCACCACTTTCCAAATGTACTGCTACCCCATCTTTAATAACTGACTCTAGCAGTTTCCCCACTACCGATGTCAGACTAACTGGTCTGTAATTCCCCATTTTCTCTCTCCCTCCTTTTTTTAAAAGTGGGGTTACATTAGCTACCCTCCAATCCTCAGGAACTACTCCAGAATCTAAGGAGTTTTGAAAAATTATCACTAATTCATCCACTATTTCTGCGGCTACTTCATTGAGTACTCTGGGATGCAGACTATTTGGCCCTGGAGATTTATCGGCCTTTAATCCAATTCAATTTACCCAACACCACTTCTCGGCTAACCTGGATTTCATTCAGATCCTCCACCTTATTTGACCCCCCGTTTAAAAGTCCCCTGCTATTTCCGGCAGATTATTTATGTCTTCCTCAGTGAAGACAGAACCAAAGTAGTTATTCAACTGGTCTGCCATGTCCTTGTTCCCCATGATCAATTCACCTGTTTCTGACTGCAAGGGACCTACATTTGTTTTAACTGATCTCTTTCTCTTCACATATCTATAAAAAGATTTGCAGTCAGTTTTTATGTTCCCTGCCAGTTTTCTTTCATAATCTATTTTCCCTTTCCCAATTAAGCCCTTTGTCCTCCTCTGCTGAACTCTGAATTTCTCCCAGTCCTCTGGTAAGCTGCTTTTTCTGGCTAATTTGTATGCTTCATCTTTTGTTTTTTTGCTATCCCTAATTTCCCTTGTTATCCATGGATGCACTACCTGCCCGGATTTATTATTTTGCCAAACTGGGATGAACAATTGTTGTAGTTCATCCATGCAGTCTTTAAATACCTTCCATTGCACATCCATTGTCAACCCTTTAAGAATCACTTGCCAGTCTATCTCGGCCAATTCACTTCCCATACCTTCAATGTCACCTTTGTTTAAGTTCAGAACCCTTGTTTCTGACTTAATTATGTCACTCTCCATCCTAATGAAGAACTCAACCATATTTTGATCACTCTTGCCCAAGGGGCCCCACACAACAAGACTGCTAACCAACCCTTCCTCATTACTCAATACCCAGTCTAGAGTAGCCTGCTCTCTCGTTGTTTCCTCTACATGTTGGTTTAGAAAACTATCCCGTATACATTCCAATAAATCCTCTTCCTCAGCACCCCTGCCCATTTGATTCACCCAATCTATATGTAGATTGAAGTCACCCATTATAACTGTTTTACCCTTGTTGCACGCATTTCTAATTTCCTGTTTGATGCCATCCCCAACTCCACTGTTACTGTTAGGTGGCCTTACACAACTCCCACTAGCGTTTTCTGCCCCTTAGAGTTTCGCAGCTCTACCCATATCGATTCCACATCCTCCAAGCTAATGTCCTTCTTTTCTATTTTATTAATCTACTCTCTCACCAGCATCGCTACCCCACCTCCCTTTCCCTTCTGTCTATCCCTCCTGAATATTGAATATCCCTAGATGTTCAGCTCCCAGCCTTGGGCCCCCTGGAGCCATGTCTCCGTGATCCCAACTATAGCATCGTCATTAATAGCTATCTGCACATTCAACTCGTCCACCTTATTATGAATGCTCCTTGCATTGAGACACAAAGCCTTCAGGCTTGTTTTTACAACACTCTTACTGCATGTACAATTATGTTGACATGTGGTCCGTTTTGATTTTTGCTCTGGAAACCCACCACCTCTTATTCTCTGTTTATTATTTTTTTCTTCTTTCCCCCCTACATAACCATATAACCATATAACAATTACAGCACGGAAACAGGCCCTCTCGGCCCTTCCAGTCCGTGCCGACCATTTGTTTTCCCCTAGTCCCATCTACCTGCACTCAGACCATACCCCTCCATTCCCTTCACGTCCATATACCTATCCACTTTTCTTTTAAATGTTAAAATCGATCCTGCCTCCACCACTTCTGCTGGAAGCTCATTCCACACAGCCACCACCCTCTGAGTAAAGAAGTTCCCCCTCACATTACCCCTAAACTTCTGTCCCTTAATTCTCATGTCATGCCCTCTTGTTTGAATCTTCCCTACCTTCATCTTCCCTACATGTTGGGTCTGAGTGCTTCCCTTCTCTGCCTCCTGCCTCAGACCCTGTCTACTGGCTTTCTCTATTTGAGTCCCTCCCCCCAACCGTTCTAGTTGAACAGTCTAGTGTTCTGTTGCTTTTAATTGTATGACTGACTTGGCAAATTAAATAGTAAAATTAAATGAGAACTTACCAGTTTGAAGTTTGATCTTGATTTTATGAGGAGTTACGATGAGCGATTACGTGAAGAAGGCCGTTAGCTCGCATGCGAGTCAATCTTCAAAGCAGCTGTGTGAAATCACAGATTATAATGGTTGAACTGAAAATAGTTTAATTAGAGAAGAGTAGAACTACCAAATGACCTTAATAATATGAGGGTTGGGAGTGGTGGGCACGTAATTGCTCATAATAACTCCTCATAAAAATCAAGATCAAACTTCAAACTGGTAAGTTCTCATTTAATCTTACTATTTTACTTTGGAGTCACGTGAGTGACCACGTGAAGATTTCAAAGCTCTGTGATTTCATGCTGGAAACGCGTCCATGCGTTACACACTGGATGAAGTGACCATGGACGAGTGAGAAAGATGAATGCATTCAGACATGACTTAGTTTGTTAAAATGCTGATGCTTTAATCATCAAAATAAAATAATAGTGATCCCTTTCATCCAGGGGGAAACTATAAACAGAATCTAAAATGGAGTTGGCAAATACCCCCGGTTTGGCAATGGGTTATATAAAATGTTGGTAAAGAATGTTCGTTTGACCATCTGTGGTTTGGATAAGACTGCAGCTGCTAGGATATGGTCCACTGGAACGTACAATACCCTTGGAGCTGATGTAGTAGCAGCCCTGGTGGAGTGAGTGTTGTAACTAAGTATCGACCCATGCATGAGCCAAAACCCCATTTTATCCACCTGGAGATGGTAGAACTAATACTTCTATGAAGTTTTTTGTAACTAACAAACATTGCTAGTTTGGAGCTTTTGAGGCTCTAGCTGACCTAGACGTATAGTTGTAAATGTGTGTCCCACATTACCGAAGGTCCATAGGGTATGCCATGAAATTTGTTTGAGACCTAACGCCCCTGGTTAGTTCTGGTTAATTAAATCAAAAACATAAAATATTATGTATTGGCAGATGTAACCATCCTGTCCAGTCACAATTTATGTAGTGACTGGACCTGTTGCACTGAGGCCAGTGCCATGAGGATAAGTATCTTATGAGAGCCGGCTAAAGATAAGGATGTAGTTGGAGCCCCTGGTGAAGTAATGTTAACATTATGTCAATGTCCCATACTTCCCTGTAACCGGGCCTGGGAGAACTTGTGTTAAAGATATCGTTATTATTCTGGATATCAGAGCGTGAGACCCGACAGTGGGGGTCCCACTGCTGCAGCAAATATGATGAGAAGGCACGTTGGCACAGTTGTCGCACTTTAACTTAATTATTCTCAAAGACCCATTTGAAAATGAACTGTAAGATGTCAGTTGTCCGTGCTGTCTAGTATGTAACATGTGTATTTAAACAAAAACGCTTGATGAATAGAAGGCTGCTTAATAACGATGAGGTTGTTACAGGCTTCTGTTAATTCAATCTCCTTGCCCCAGGGCGGAGTCCTGTTAAGTTGATAGTTAAATGTAAATCCCAATTGTCAATAGTTCTGACTGGTATCAACTTAAATTTAACTGGATGGATAAAGGACCCCAATTTCTCAAATATAGTTTGGGGCTGCAACAGTTATTTTTTTAGTAAAATACAGCATTTTAAAACATCATCCAGATAGGGATAACAAATCTTCTAGAGCTCTGAGCAGCCCAAGCACCGGTTATAATAATTTTGTAAATAAACCTGGGAGCTGAAGTTAGCCCGTTTTACAATGCATTATCTGTTATCATTGACCCATCCAGATAAATTTCAAATATCTCCGGTGATCCCTGTGAATTGGAACTGAATAGCATGCATCTTTGAGACCGTTGCTTGCCATATAGCTCCTATAGAATCAATAGTTAGACAGTAACGAAGTGTCCCATTTTGAAAGTCTATACTGCACATACGAGTTAAATCTGGATGAGTGACATCCTCCATCTTTCACCCTGTCCTGAAAGGCAATCCTGCCCATAATAAAAAGGGTGGTTGGGAATATACTACTGGGCCTGTCTTGAAAGACAACTCTAGCCCCAATTCCAAGCCTGCTGTGTACCTTATGAGAAACCTATGTATTTTGTGCAGTATAAAGTAGTCACATGTCATCAACAGTTTTTTAAAACCCCAGATCTGAATCTCATGTTATCATTGTCCCTTTACAAAAACACCAGTGTGAATATTACCAACATGTAAATGGTCCACAACCCCATGTTTTGGAAGAACCAGACCCACCTACCTCCATGGCTACCGGTGGTCTTATGGTAAGCCCAAAGGCCGATGATGAGAGTTCATTTTCCACTCCATGATTGGAGAGTAGGACTGGTAGGGTGCGTAGATTCCATATTTCCCCAGAGACAGGATTGGGCCTTGGTCTGGAAACCTCAACTTTCTGAGCCTGCCTCCTAAGACAACTCTGGACATAATTCTGAGCATGCCTCGAAAGACAATGCTGGCCATATTTCCGTGCCCAGCTTTCAAGCTGCCACCGGCTTCAGTGAACCGCTTACCCCCGATGGAGGTGTGGGATGTGTCGTCGCCTAGCGATGAAGCTTTGCTCGTCATCGGTACCTTGATTAGTCCGACAGCTTTTTGCTTCCTCATCCTGGTTTTACCTGTGGGATACCTGTGGGATGTCTTACCTGAAGAGAGGATTCGGCAGCTGGTTTCATTTCCTGGATTTTATGCCCTCCAATGTCACCCTGATAGCGCTGTTCACTGCCGGCACTTGTAGCATTTGCGAGTATCTCTTGAAGCCATACGCATGTGCTCCAGTATGTTCCACGGACATACTTTGAATTTGAAGTCAGTTACATACTGACCACTCGCACTCCCCTCCACAGAGAGGGAGGTTTGTAGGCAGCCCTGAAAACAGGTGCTGCCGCAAGCCCCTGAGGATAACTGCGCTGACATGGCCCCTCCAGCTGCCCTATATCAGGTTTTTTGCTCTGGGTCAGACTGAAACTGACCCCGGATGCCCCCCTCCTCTGAGAGGGAGACATTGTGCAGCCCTGAAACAGGTGCTGCTGCCTGCGGGTTCTCCATAATACCCGGGCTGGTAACTCCCTCCTTTGGAGTATATCATTGTGGAGCACGTCTCCATCAGGTGCTCCATGTGGTTTTGAAAGTTTAAAGACGTTACCCATATAGGAGGGGATCCTGTCCATCAGGAAACCTCCTGGCCTGACTCCCCTAGTCTACAGGCTTGCCCATCTTACCTTTGGTTTCACCCCCTTTCTGGGGACCCACAGTGGTTGACCACTATATGTTGGAGGGGTCCCTCCTGGCCTGACTTCCACAGGCCTGCCCGACTGTTGTTGGTTTACCCCCTACCTGGGGAACCACAGCGGTCTGAAAATAGCTGGCCCCTGTATGTCGTGGGGGCTCTCCTGGCCTGGCTTACAGACCTTGCCGGCTTGTGGTTAGTTTTACCCCCTTCCAGGGAACCACAGCCGGTCTGGAAGCAGATGTCCCCTGTATGTCGGGGCGGGGACCCTCCTGGCCTGGCTTACAGAGCTTGCCGGCTTGTGGTTAGTTTTACCACCTTCCGGGGAGCCACAGCCGGTCTGGAAGCCACTGACTGTGTTGTCAGTGACTTTGGGGTGGCGAATCCGACGGTCCCTGTAGCTGGTTTCCCCTCGGTCCCGGTATCCGTGGCTGAGACCGGGATTCCCCGCGGTCCATGACCGATTTCGCGGCCCGTCCGGATTTCTCCCCAATTATTATTTATTTTAATATCTTTATTTATTAGAGGTACCGTAAGTTACATCAGTGTACATCCCTTATATTGTATTACAGTCATTGTACCCCTTAATTTTTTTAAGGCTTTAGAAAAGAGAGAAAAGAGGGAGAAAGAACAGCAAAGAAAGTAGAAAAGTGAAAAAGAGATGCGAAAGTGCAAAAGGGAAAGGAAAGCCTTGAAGAGTTAGAGACCGGAGATTAAGAGATAGACCCTGGAGAGGAAAAAAAAGAAAAAGAGAAAGATAGAGAAAGAAAGAAGAAAAGCCAGTTACTTTATTATAAACATCTCGCAAAAGGAATCTACCAACTCGACAGTTTTTCTTCCCCCTTTACCAAGACCCGACACCGGTACTTTTTTGAGGTATTCTTGCACCTTATCCTTGTAATAGATTTATAAATGCAGACCACGTCTTATAGAAACGTCTGATTTTTCTGCTAGTCGGAGTCTCATATCTTCCAAGTGTAATGTTTCGAACATAGTTGAAATCCACATAATAACTATTGGTATAGGAGAATTTTTCCAGAATTTTAAATTAGCTTTTTCTCCCCAATTATGTCGAGCAGGTATATCTCTGTACAGAGATTCCTGCAAAAAAAGAAAACTTAAAAACCTGGAAATAAGATAAAACTTACCGTCAGGTTGAACTTACCACTGGACAGAGCAACGCTGCCGCCAGTTGGCTCGTTGCGCACAGCGAGTCAACGTAATGACGCGCATGCGAGCTAACGGCCTTCTTCACGTAGTCACTCACGTGACTCCGGAGTAAAATTCCTCGTATGTTGTAAAACATACTTGGCCAGTAAAGTATTATTGTGATTGTGATTGTGATTGTGATTGAGTGTGTGATTCCTCGATGAATGCAGATGTGAAGTGATCTAGATGAGATCTAGCATCTCACCTACATCCTCTGATTCTAAGCACAATTCCTCTTCTTCAACCTTGAGTGATCCTACTTTCTCCTTGGTTTCCCCACATTAGTATGATAATGAGAATGCTGAAAAGAAATGTCTAATGAGATTCTGATGAATATTAGGGCTTTGGTAGTTGTCGTATGAATATGGAGACATGGATTAGAATCCTCTGAGTATTAGGATATAGTATGGTTGAGGATCCTATTAATATTGAAACTAATAGGCATATTATGAATATCAAGACTCTTGATAGGCACTTTACAAATATTGAGACTGATTGCAAACTGTGAATACTGCGAAAATGAAAGGAATTCAATCAATTGTGAGATATGGGGATTCCATTAATATTTGAACACTCATTAATATTGAAGCATTGATGGGTACTACATCAATGTTGAATTAATGATGGGGACCCAATGAATGTTAAAATTTTAATGGAACTCCAATGAATTTTAAGTTAGAAATCAGAAACACATGAATGGTGATACTTTGATGAGTATCACATGAATATTTAGAATTTGATTGCCACCCCATAAATATTGAGACACCAATATGGATGCAATACATTTTGAAGCACTATTTTGTTTCATATGAATACTGAGGAATTGCTGGGTTGCTTTAGTATATTGAGATATTGATTGATATTCTATAAATATTGAGATTCAGAATGACAACAGACAATAGACAATAGACAATAGGTGCAGAAGTAGGCCACTCGGCCTTTCGAGCCAGCACCAACATTCAATGTGATCATGGCTGATTATCCACAAGCAGTATCCCGTTCCTGCCTTCTCCCCATTTTCCCCTGACTCTGCTATCTTTAAGAGCCTTATCTAGCTCTCTTTTGAAAGTAACCAGAGAACCGGCCTCCACCGCCCTCTGAGGCAGAGAATTCCACAGACTCACAACTCTCTGTGTGAAAAAGTGTTTCCTCATCGTACCTGCATGTTTACTTTCATTGACTGATGAACAAGGACCCCAGATCGTGTTGTACTTCCTCTTTTCCCAACTTGACACCTTTAGATAATAATCTGCCTTCCTGTTTTTGCTACCAAAGTGGATAACCCCACATTTATCCACATTAAATTGCATCTGCCATGCATCTGCCCACTCACCCAACCTGTCCAAGTCACCCTGCATTCTCATAGCATCCTCCTCACAGTTCACAATGCCACCCAGCTTGTCATCCACAAATTTGCTAATGTTACTTTGAATCCCTTCATCTAAATCATTGATGTACATTGTAAATAGCTGCTGTCCCAGCACCGAGCTTTGCGGTACCCCACTAGTCACTGCCTGCCATTCTGAATGGGACCCGTTAATCCCTACTCTTTGTTTCCTGTCTGCCAATCAATTTTCTATCCATTTCAGTACTCTACCCCCAATAACATGTGCCCTAATTTTGCCCACTAATCTCCTATGTGGGACCTTATCAAATGATTTCTGAAAGTCCAGGTACACTACATCCACTAGCTCTCCCTTGTCCATTTTCCTACTTACATCCTCGAAAAATTCCAGAAGATTAGTCAAGCATGATTTACCACCATGGTAAATATATATGCGCCCAACTTTGACAATCCGCATTTTTTCAATAAAATTTGAATACAATCGCAGAATATAATTACCAAAATGTCATAATCAGTGGAAACTTTAATTGTGCTTTAGACCCTTACTTAGACAAATCTAGCCAAAAACAGAGAGGTAATATGAAATCTAAAAGTAGCGAAATTTTAAACACATATATAAAAAATACAAATAAAACAGATGTTTGGAGGATTGCAAATCCGACTGACAAGGAATAATCGTTTTATTCAATGGCACACAAGACATATTCATGTATAGATTATTTCATGGTGGATACAAAATTAATTCCATATACTTCGAATCAAAAATACCATACAAATACGATTTCAGATCACTCCCCACTAACTTTCTTTTTAAAAATGGAAGGAATGTCTAAGAATAAATGGTTTTGGAGGTACAACCCTCAAAATTTTAAGAGTACCTCAAAAGGTACCGGCGACGGGTCTTGGTAAAGGGGGATGAAAATCTGCCGAGTTGGTAAATTCCTTTTGCGTGACGTTTATAATAAAGTAACTGATTTTTCCTTTTTTCTTCTTTCTTTCTTTTTTTTTTTCTAGGGTCTATCTCTTAATCTCCTTTCTAGACCTCTTCGACCAAGGGCTCTCTCTTCTTTCCCTTTGTCACGCTTCTTCACTTTCACAATTCTCTCTCACTTTCTCTACTTTCTCTGTATCTATTCGTTTTTTTAATAGCCTTAAAAACTAAGGGGTACAGTGTTTGTAATAATATATATGGGACATACACTGATGTAATTTAATGTACCACTAATAAATAAAAATATATTTTTTTAGAAATTAAAAAAAAAAAAATAGTTTAAAGTGAAGCAAAATAATCAAAACAAATGTAATTTATCATTGTAATTATCTCCTAAATTATTTTCAAATGAATCCTGTTGAAAATCATTGGGTTACCAACGTTATTAAGCTCCAGTGTTGTACCCACTGATGGAGAAATCCAACAAATTCAGCACTCCGAACTAACCAGCATCAGTAGTTCATTGTCTCTACTCCAAATCTCTCAGCAGATTTGACAGCACAATCGTAGAAATTTCTGACTTGATACTGTCCCAATAGCTGAATACTGCGGACTCCTGAGAGAACAATGGGTAATAGCCAGCAAAGATCTGATCCGATATTAATAATCTCTGTTCTGGCAGTACAATACCATAGATTATCATGAATTATGGTTCATCTTGTTAGATGGGTGGGAGGTTGCAACCTTCACGTGGTCGCGCTGTTTTCGACTAATGCAATCAACCCGACGTGCACAATCAAATAAGATCAAATAGAACAAGTTGTCCTGCAACTTTAAGATCATGTCCCACTTACGTGTCCTTGGCACGCAAATTATGCGACCTTATCATCGCGTTGAGGCGCATGGGCATTGTGTGGCCACGCGGGGCTGGTCCCACTGAGAAGCGCAGAGGGGTATGGAGTTGTGCGCGGTATCGCGCTGAGATCCGAAAATTTGTAGCAAACAAAATCTTTGCTTGCCACCAGCCTGTTGTGTAACTGAAGGCCAAAGTTGGACAGGCCCAAGACCCTGGTGCGACGCAACGTCTCACCTCCAACAGCAGCAGAAGCAGGCATATGATCGCCGAGCTTGGCCTGGGGCTCACGGCCGTTGCGTTCCGGACCCGCCCCCACTTCTACTCCCAGAGCGGGGCCAAGAAAATTGAAGATAGACACAAAATGCAGGAGTAACTCAGCGGGACCGGCAGCAACTCTGGAGAGAAGCAATAGATGACGATTCGGGTCAAGACCTTTCTTTCACACTGAAGAAGGGTCTCGACCCAAAACATTACCCACTGCTTCTCTCCAGAGATGCTGCCGGTCCCGTTGAGTTACTCCTGCATTTTGTGTCCATCTTCCAATGACGTCACGTGCTCCAGACGGCTGTGCGGACGCATAAAGTCACGCGCGACCTTCGCGGGACAGTCGCGCCCAAACACAACCTTGTGGTCGCGTAATTAGCGTGCCAAGGACATGTAAATGGGACAGGGGCTTTAGGCTGTGCACGCCATACGCAAGAAGAAGAAGAAGGTCATGTTAGACATTTCACCGTCATCTGACTAAAAAATTTTTCCTTATCTCCTCCTTAAAGAAACGTCCTTTAATTCTGAGGCTATGATATCTAGTCCTAGACTCTCCCACTCATGGAAACATCCTCTCCACATCCACTTAATCCAAGCCTTTCACTATTCCGTATATTCCAATGAGGTCTCCCTTCATCCTTCTAAACTCCAGTGAGTACAGGCCCAGTGCCGTCATGTTATCCCCAATGTTTTGAATGTTGATATATTGATCAGGGTCCTTTGAATATTTAATGGACCTGACAGTGCTGGGCCACCTGTATGCAGTCCACCCACTCCTCCGCTTATATCATCCAGATGTGGGGAGCCTCTCCAGTTGGCCTTTCACATCCCACACTCCAGCAGAAGGGGAGAGACAGCATATGCGGAGGGATGAAGGAGGGTTATGACTCGTAACTTCATCTATCTACTTCCCTCCACAAATGGTGTCTGACAAGCTGAGTTCTTCCATCACTGGAGATTTTTGCTCCAGAAGTAGTGGTCTCCAGCACAGAAGGCCCTCCCTTGAAATATTTATGACAGCCTTTCAGAGCCAGTTAAACCCTCTCAGATTTGCTAGTTTTTACACCAATGTAATTTATGTTGTAAATCAAAAAAACTGCAGACGTTGCAAATCCGAAATAAAATCAGAAAGTGCGGGAAATGCTCAGCAGTTCAGCCGGCATTTGTGGGGAAGGAAACAGCTGGCATTTCCAATCAAATATCGTTTGTCGGTGCTGGGAAGGAGTGAAATGAAGTTAGTTAAGCTGCAATTTACTTTAATGAGTTTTTTAAGTGTCTTTGACATTCATTTAAAAATGATTAAAATTGAAATAATTAATAAAAAATAATTTAAAGAAGATTAAAAATATAAAATTCTAAAAATAAAAATCTCTTAGAAATAATTAAATAGATTTAAGTGAAGCAAAATAATAAAAACAAAAATAATTTATCATTGTAATTCTCTCCTAAATTATTTTCAAATGAATCCTGTTTAAAATCATTGGGTTTCCAACATTATTAAGCTCCACTGTTGAACCCAATGATGGAGAAATCCAACAAATTCAGCACTCCGAACTAACCAGCATCTGCAGTTCATTGTCTCTACTCCAAATCTCTCAGCAGATTTGACAGCACAATCGTAGACATTTCTGACTTGATACTGTCCCAATGGCTGAATACTGTGGACTCCAGTGAGAACAATGGGTAATAGCCAGCAAAGATCTGATCCAATATTAATAATCTCTGTTCTGGCAGTACAATACCATAGATTATCATGAATTATGGTTCATCGTGTTAGAGAGGTGGGAGATTGCAACCTTCACATGGTCCGCCCTGTTTTCGATTAATGCAATCAACCTGACGTGCACAATCAAACAAGATCAAATGGAACAAGTTGTCCTGCTACTTTAGGCTGTGCACACCATACCCGTGAAGAAGAAGATCATGTTAGACATTTCCATTAGGCAATGAATGCTGCTACCAAGGTTGGTTTATCAGTTCTATATTCCTTAGGATGCCATGATATGAATATAAACATAGAGCCAAAATTCCAGTAAACTAATAAACATCTATCTCTGATAATATATTCCTCACTTTCTCCTTCAGTCCAGCCTGTCAATTCAACCTTCCCTTATCTTCACTTGCACTTGGCAACTACAATTTTAGCTTCAGGTTTGCACACAGTTCTAAGTGAAGAAGATGAAGGGCAGCATGAGCAGATGAGATAACAAACAATTTGCAGGGAAAACACAACAGGTCAGATAGCATCTGTGGAGAGATATAGACATTCCACATTTTGGAACAGGGCTCTTTGTTTGCACTGAGAGAATAGAGGGGAGGTAGCCAGTATAGGGAGATGTGGGGGCGGGGCAGTCAAGAGCTGACAAATAGTATCACATGGTAGAGCTGCTGCCATACAGAGCTAGAGACCAGGTCAGGGTTCGATCCTTACTACGGGCACTCTCTGTATGGAGTTTGTACATTCTCCCTGTGACAATGTGTGTTTTCTCCGGGTGCTCCAGTTTCCTCCTACACTCCTCATCCATGCCGACTAAGTTACTGACCTGAGTCAGTACAATTTGCCAGTGCTTGGCCCATATCCTTCTAACCATTTCTATCCATATACCTGTCCAATTTTAAATGTACTTATTGTACCCGGCTCAACCACTTCCTTTCACAGCCCGTTCCACGTACCCAGCACCCCGTGTGAAAAACTTGCATGTCAGGTCTCTTTTATGTTTTTCCTCTCACCTTCAATCTATACTCTCTAATTTTAGACTTCTGTACCTTGGGAAAAATACTGTGACCATTCACCTTATTTTGCCCCTCGTGATTTTGTAAACATGTAAGGGCATTCCTCAGTCTCCTTTGCTCAAGGGATATAAGCCCCAGCCTATCCAGTCTCCCTTACGCTCTGAAGGGTTTTGACCCAAAATGTCACCTATTCCTTTTCTCCAGAGATGCTGCCTGCCCCGCTGAGTTACTCCAACTTTTTATGTCTAACTGCAGATGCTGGTTTATACCAAAGTTAGACACAAAATCCTGGAGTAACTCAGAGGACAGGCAGCATCTCTGGATAGCAAAAATGGATGACATTTCGGTTTGAGACACTTCTTCAGACTGAGAGTCAGGGGAGAGGGAGACAGAGATAAGGAAGTGTAAGGTGTGTAAACAAGACATCAAAATGGACGAGGGTCAAGGAAAAATGGAGAATAGATCATTGTTAGCTAGGAGAAGATGACAACAAAGCAAACAGAGGAGATCATGCTGGTTTAGGCACACTTAGCAGAGGTGTCCAGCGAAATGATCGCCGAGCCTGCACTTGGTCTCGCCGATATATAGGGGTCCATAACTGGAACAGTGGATTTTACATGTACATTAAAGGAAAAAAAGGGTAACTAGAAAGAGAATGGGACCCCACAGGAATCAAAATGACCAACTCTGTGTGGAGCCACAGGAGATGGGCAGTCCTCAATGAGAACTTCTTCTCTGTTTTTACAGACAGGAGGACTGTGGAACTTGGGTCAATCAATGGAAGTATCTTGAGAGCAGTCCATGTTACAGTCGAAGAGGTGCTGAAGGTCCTGATGTGTATGAAGGTAGGCAAATATCCTGGGCCTGATCAGATATATCCAAGGACACTGTGGTATAGTGAAAAGCATTTGTGTGCATGTTATCTAGTCAATACTTTGTAAAGTATTTTGATTCCTTCTGACATACACAAATGAAGTAAGTAGTAAATGAAGGCAAGAGCATGCCCATATTTGACCAAATCAAAAATACATGGGGAAAATATTCCAAAATGTAGAAACAAGGAACTGGAGATGCTGGTTTACAAAAAGACACAAAGTGCTGGAGTAACTCAGCATCTCTGGATGCATGGCACGGTGGTGCAGTGGTGGAGTTGCTGCCTTACAGAGCCAGAGATCCAGGTTCCATAGATGTACAAGATTGTATTTAATTGGCTTTGGTAAAATTGTAAATTGTCCCTAAAGCATGTTGGATAGTATAAGTTTGCAGGGATCGCTGATCAGGGTGGAGTATGTGAGCCAAAGGGCCTGTTTCCACGCTATATCCCTAAACTAATAAATTTTACTTTGGAGTCACGTGAGTGACTACGTGAAGACCCCGCCAGGACGCATGCGCGACATATCGTCGAACGCATTGCGGAAGCGACAGTCGGGAGGAGCGCCGCTCCTCCAGCGCGAATTTTGAAAAATTACTGAAGGTAAGTCTTTACCTTTTCTGGTGAGCGTGGCGACTCGGTGTAATTTCTTTTTCAGGAGGAAGCACCATGTAGTCGCGCAGGGGAGAGCAGCAGCTGATACCACTGCTGTGGAAGCAGCCAGCAGCGTGCCGTCTCTCCAGAGCTGCAGGTGCTGCCAGCAGCTGCAGGCTTCTCGCCGCTACAGACCGCAGGTGCGCCGCGGTCGGCGGCGGCAAAACCACCCAGAAGTCGGACAGGTCCGTTGACTCGGCTGGGTCCGGACCTGAAGACACCCCGTTCACGGATAGCGACGGCGGCGTCTTTCCCGCGGGAGCAGGTGGGGAGCAGTGCTCCAGCGTGACCTGCTTAATGCAGGGGCAGAGACACAGTGGGTCTCCTCGCAGACCCACGGCAGGATCCTTTCAAGGACTGCCAAATGTCTCACCCTCTTCGCAGGGGAGCATTAGGGGTCAGAGCTGGGCTGACCCTGAAGAAGGGGCAATGGCTGAACAGTCAACTGTGAGGGGTGCCAGAAGAGAGAGCAGCAGAAGATTGTGGGACACATGCTGTATCAACTCAAGAAGGACTGCCTATACAAAGTTGCAAGCCAGTAAAAAATACATGGCTACAAACCAGCTACAGGAGCAAGCCATTAACTTTATGGCTGGGAAGTACATTGCTCCAGAGAACTCCATTTCTCTTAAAGTACCAGCAGTCTATGACCCCATCTGGGGCTACAGGAGCCCATCTATAAGGAGCCAGGAGGTGAAGCTCCAGAGGAAACTGCTGGCTGCTAAAATCACAGCAGTACCAGGACAACTGATGGGGTTGATTTGCCTGAAGAGTTACGTGATGCTCTAGCAGACTGTGTAATACTCAGTGGAGATTTACAGTTACAGGAAGAGCATCATCAAGAAGTGCGGAATTATGCAAGACAAGTAGCACACAGGCGCCAAAATTGCTGTTGGGGGACCTCCCGAAGCAGGTGAAAGACCTGCATGAGGAAGCCAAGGCTATAGGCCTGATCAAGGTGCCAAGCACCTCTAAAACCCACTATCAACAGCGGCAGCATCCCTACACACCCACCAGACATCGGTGCTATGGAAGACCATCTGGTGGTGAAAGCTCGAAGGCCGGCCCACCTGCACAGCGGTCTTTCAGACCATGGCCCAGCCCCGGCCTTCATGGAAAACGCGCCAACCCCACAACGCAGCAAACACAATACCAGAAGAAACAACTGCGGAGACAACCCACACAACACCGGTAACCATGGAGGTAGGTGGGTCTGGTTAAAAAACATTGCATGTCCGATTCATTAAAGTTGGGGGACGGTTGCACTTGTTTCATCATGTGTGCTGCACTTTTACCTCTGAACTTTTACATACTCGGAAGTATTCAGAATTACAAAATTGAATTTGTATACGAACTACCGTCCCAGTTCAGCATACGCCTAGCAGGAAGTTCATACTTCACAAAAAGAGAGAACAGCAGGCCATGCTGATCTGTTAAGACGAAAACACAAAAGGGATTGAGAAAACAATCAGAGAATTTCAAGAGTTCGTATCAAATATATTTATAAAAAACTAAAAAAGATGGTGGTTGCCGTATCATTACAGATTTGACCGAACTAAATACTTCCGTTCAGTATGCCCATTTCAAATTAGACACGTTTGTCACACACAGGGTCATCGTAAATACCTGAAATTTATCTGGATGGGACAGCAATGGCAGTATGCCTCATCCAATGGGTTGTCATTAGCACCCAGGCTATTACAAATTTATTAAAACCAGCTTTAGCATACTTAAAGAAACATAACCATATCGTCATGGCTTACCTTGATTATATTCTCATTGTAGGTGAAAATTGGAGCTGGCTACATTGGTGGTATCAGCCACAACAGAGAGGTTTAACGTACATCCAGATAAATCAAAATTGGAACCCTCCACTAACATGGATTATTTGGGGTTCACTATTGACTCTGTTCATATGTCTATCACCTTGCCACCAAACAAAGTGACAGACTTGATGGGAGTATGCAAAAGCCTCACTGGCATCAGGGAACCATCCATTCGGCAAGGAGCAAGAGTGATTGGGAATTGGTGGCTGCGTTCCCAGCAGCACAATTGGACCACTCCATTATTAAAACCTGGAAGAGGGAAATTTTTAGCTCTCAAAAATCATACAGGCCATTTCAATAGGCCTATGCAACTACCAGGGAAAGTAAATTAGAATTAAACTGGTGGATAGAAATGTTCCATATTATCCTAACCCCATCACCCCATTCTATATCCCTAGGGTACATTACAGACTGATGCCAGTGCTAAAGGTTGGGGAGCAACTAATACCACCGCAAGTTGTGGTGGCAGATGAGTGCACAAAAATTATTCTGTTTAAAGCACTAGGAATTAATTATCTAGAAATGCTGGGAGCGTTTCATGGACTCAGGGCCTACTGCTCAGATGAGCACCAGTTGCATGTACGGTACAGATTGATACCACACTGGGGGCCTATATATAATCATATGGGTGAAATAAAGTCGATATCATGTGATGAATTGCCTAATAATATCTGGCACTGGTGTCTGGGAGAGAGATTTGGATCTCAACCACTTACCTTCCAGGTAAGCTAAATACAGTGGCAGACATCAGGTCACGTAAATTCAACGACAACATTAAATGGATGTTGGATCGGAAAGTGTTTACAGATATTATAGACCGGTATGGGACACCAGATATCGACCTTTTTTCCATCCGGACTAATTCACCAACTACCAACATATGTTGCTTGGGAACCAGACCCAGGGGCAGCAGCGATGGACGATTTCTCGCTGCATTGGGGGGGGGGGAGATTTGTTTTGCTATGCATTTTCCCCTTCTGCCTCATCAGGCGAGTCTTACAATAATTAAACAAGACGCCGCAACGGGTACCATGGTTCCCAACAGTACAAAGAGTCTCAGAACCCTGCATCTGGATCAACAACGGCCAAGGAGGTTGGCACACCCCGTGCGGGAAAGTATCCGTGCCATGACTGTATGAACTTGTTGATTTGCAGTTTCTGAACAGGCCATTTCTGGGATACGGACTCTCCGACAGGACGATCAATGCCATCTCAGCGTCGTGCAGGGAGTCCACGAGAAGACAGTACCTGACATATGTCAGGAAATGGGAAGTGTTCAGCACCAGGACGAACACTACATATGACTCAGCCACCAACACTGAAGTGCTGGAGTTCTGGCCACCCTTCATTTCGATGAAGGATTGAGTTACAGTGCCATTATTGTGCAAGGAGTGCCCTATCTAATATCTGGGCAGAGGGAGTGATCACCTGGCTATAGGATCACACCCACTAGTACCTAAACGAATGAGGGGTATTTGTACTCTATTCCCCCCAGGCCCAGATACACCCATATATGGGACATAGGTAGTACACCATGTTACGAGGATGGACACCAATATCGGGGCTCACTCTGGACAAACTAATATCCTAGATGGGAATGATTATGGCACTTGGATCAGCACAACGGGTCCAGTCCTTACACAAGCTAGAATAGGACGTCATGTCTGTCACAAATGGCAGATAACCTGCTACATACAGGGGTACTTAAACTAGACTGACCCGGTTCCTTTGGCCAATATTAGAGTTCTGGCCTATCCTGCAGATAGTCGGCCCTGCATAGTGACACATACTTTCCAATATATAGTCACCAAGACACTTATGGGCACGGAGAGAGCTTTCTCATTAGCCATAAATGCCCTCACCTAAGGTCACAGTGCAAACCATATCCAGATGGTTCGGGTGGTATTACGTGCAGTGGTGAATACTAATGTTTCAAATCTCACTCCAACAGGGCTGCATCTACATCGGACGCTAGGATGATGGGAGTTCCTATGGACCACATCCTTGCCACAGCGGGGTGGGGCAATGAACGCATTCAATGCTTTATAATAAACCCGTGGCCGATCCTGAGACGTTTGCAGGGAAAAATTAAGTTCTGTAAAATAAATTACCCAATGTGGGGCATATTATTTTAGGTATGAATAATACCTTTATTGTTTTTCAGCACAGTGTCGTGTGTGAAATACATTCATCCTCCGTCCCAGAATGGCAGTGTGTGAGCATGGTCTCGTTCCAGGGCATGAAATCACAGAGCTTTGAAATCTTCACGTAGTCACTCACGTGACTCCGAAGTAAAATAGTAAGATTAAATGAGAACTTACCAGTTTGAAGTTTGATCTTTATTTTATGAGGAGTTACGATGAGGGATTACGTGCCCTCCGCTCCCAAAACCCTCTATTATAAAGTTCAACTGGTATGGAAGTTCTCTCTTATCTTACTATATTAGTCTACTCTGGTATCTGTGATTTCACACCACTGCTTTGAAGAATGTCACGCATGCGTCCTGGCGGGGTCTTCACGTAATCCCTCATCGTAACTCCTCATAAAATAAAGATCAAACTTCAAACTGGTAAGTTCTCATTTAATCTTACTATTAAACTGGAGAAGGGTTCCAATCCGAAATGCCACCTATCCATGTTCTCCAGAGATGTTGCCTGACGTGCAGAGTTACTCAAGCACTTTGTGTTATAACTGAGTACCGTAAAATTAGACTCAACTTGGCTTTCATTGTGATTCCTGCTTTGATCCTGATTAAGAACATAATCTTAGATGGCATGGTGGCACAGCAGTAGAGTTGCTGCCTCACAGTGCCAGAAACCAGGGTTCAATCCTGACTATGACTGTTGTCTAAACGGAGTTCTCGTTCTCCCTGTGACCATGTCGGTTATCTCCGAGTGCTCCGGTTTCCTCCCACATTTCAAAGACGTGTAGGTTTGTAGTTTAATTGACTTCTGTAAATTGTCCCTAGTTGTGTAGGATAGAACTAGTGCACGGGTGATCACTATTCCCTGTGGACTCTGTGGTCCGAAGGGCTTGTTTCCATGCTGTATCACTAAATTAAATAAAGAAGTAGGAGCAAGGTAAGCCATATGGCCTTTTCTGCAAATCAACAAGATCATGGCTGATCTAATCTTTCCTCCTCTTAAGCACAATCAATAGACCAAAACTTCGGCCTTGAATATCTATGCCTCTGCTCTAAAAAAAATGCCAAAGGTACTTGACCCTTCGAGGGCATTTCCTTCTAATCTATGTCTTAAATGGGCAACCCCTTTGTCTGAAACTGTAGCTCTCATTCCAGATATCCCGATGATTCAACACCTAACCTGTCGATACGCCCCCCCCACCACCTCAGGTCAATGCCCACCACTCATCTTTTCAAACCACAGGCCCAACTTGCTCAATAATTCCAAGTACCAAACTGGTTAATCTTCTCTGGAATATCTCCTTTAAAAAGGACACCAGAACTGCAGTCAATATTCCAGGCGGGGTCACAGTAACCTATGGTACATCGTAACAACAATTCCCCACTTTTATACTGCCTCCTCACTGCAATAAGGGCCTGCTTCAAATTTACAGAAGAGAGATATGACTAGACATTCAGAGCCTATGGGTCAGCACCTGGAAACACTCCGAGGAGTGCAAAACATTGCCCTTTTCGGATGCCTGATTTATATTATATCCTCCCCATCAACCATTATTAATGAACCAAGTCTGTACGTTTTCCCTGTGACTACATGAATCTTTTCCGTGTGGTCCACTTTCCTCACACATTCCAAAGACAGCCAGACTGGTAAGATAACTGCAGATGTAGATGAGTGATAGAATTTTTAAGGGCGGCATGGTAGCGCAGCAGTAGATTTGGTGCCTTACAGCGCCAGAGACCTGGGTTTGATACTAACCACGGGTGATGTCCGGACGGAGTTTGTACGTTCTCCCCGTGACCTGCTTGGGTTTTCTCCAAGATCTTCGGTTTCCTCCCACACTCCAAAGACGTACAGGTTTGTAGGTTAATTGGCTTGGTATACATGTAAAATTGTCCTTAGTGTGTGTAGGATAGTGTTAATGTGCGGAGGTCACTGGTCGGTGTGGACTCAGTGGGCCGAAAGGCATGTACTGTATCTCTGAACTAAACTAAAAAAATAAAAGATGGGATTAATGTAGAATCAAAATAAATGTGTGGATCAAGCTAAATCAGTGCTTAATGTTTGCCCCAAACTTGGTGGGTTAAAGGGTTTGTATCACTCTATGAAACACCCTAGAGCTCACTTCAATAATCTTCATGGGATGGTCCTTGAATATTACTTTACAAAGGGCACATTATTTCCATAGTTTTTTTTTCTGGTTTGAAAAATGCCTGAGGGAATGGGAGATCAGTTTTTTTTTTCTGCAATCATTGACCATAACCTTTTTTTTGTGGTAGAATCCCAAGGTGGAATAAAGTAGTGGATTATCTCCTAATTAATATATTCATGGGGCGGAGGGCGAATGCTGTGGAATTCTGTACAAAAGTGGCACGTATTGTATTTGCTTTTGCAGTTGGAGCGTTTGGGAAATATGCATCCAGCTTTAGAGATTTCACTACAAGCCTCGAAGCAGCTTCAGGTCAGAGAGAAGTAGAAAGAATTGTTTCAGCCTGAGCCAGGAAGAGCCTGTCATTTGTTGCTAGGGGAGATGCCATGTGTCCAGAAATGAGATTCATGCAATGTACATTATTCATTCAGACATTGCTGCTTTGAACCTGGAGAGCACTCAGTTATTTCACAAGGCTCACACAGCTACGCTCCATTTGCATCTCTTCCATTTCAAAGAATCACCTCGGAAGATGTTTAAATATGAATAACAAGTGGTGATCTGGAAAAGATGGCCACATCCATATTAATTGTTGTAAGTGTGATGAGGAGACTTTAGTGCCAACCTTGTGCTGGATCTTCCCTTTACTGACTACTTCTCAAAATCTACATCATAGAACAATTCTGTAATTTCTTGCAGCCCACAAACATCACCTATTCCTTTTCTCCAAAGATGCTGCCTGACCTGCTGAGTTACTCCAGCATTTTCTGTTATCTGTGCAGGTAATGGGATGGTAATGGGTTAAACACTATTATAACAATTGAGAATGGTGGAGGTGAGATAGCCGATATATGGAAGTGATAGGGAGGGGTGAGGAAGATGTGGGTAAGCGATATGTGGGTGAATGGGGAGGGAAGAATGAAAGAGGGACCCACAGAACACCCGTCGAAGACAAGAGGAAAACCTTTTTCTGGAGACACAATAGACTGCAAATCCTGTAAGCAGGAGCAAGGAAAAATCGAACTCCTGAAACATCTCAGAGTTGTAATCAGGAACAAAAAAAAAACAAATAGTTTTTGTTTTAGGATCCTAATGAGTCACACAGCCTTGGAATGATCCCCAAATTAAAACTATCCATGACAACCAGGAACATAATGAGTTACTAGGCTGAAAGCACTCCTTGCAATGATTATATAAGACAGTCAATGTTCATAAAATCCACGCAATAAATAGCTTGCAAATAGTAACTGCCACCTAGTCAAAAATCACTGGCAAACTGTGAGATATTATTAAGAGCAGAGATAGATTGATATACGCATTAAAGTGGAAACATTAATAAAACATTATGAAGAATAGAATAGAAAATAAATGGTTAGACAAAATTAGGATAGATTGATGCATCAACATCGGAAGACTGTTGTTGACCACAGCTGTGAAATTATTTTGTTCTTATTAAGAGAAAAGAAGAAGGGTAAAAAGCTGGCCCTGTTTCACACAATACCTCAGGATATTGAAGTATTGTTGAATTAGGACTAAAAAACACACTCAAGCCAATTAGATAAAAATTGGTACCATCTTTAGTCACCACTCGTGGAGGGTGAGCAAACAGCTCAGATTCAGACCCTATGAAAAAGGACACGGGGAAAAAAAATGTGTTTCAGCAGCTTGACGGGTAAGATGAATGGGATAGTTACCAATTCCTCACACTGGCATCTTCTTCATTGTGGCACATGACAAGAGTTAGCAATAAGCTCCGTGCTATATAGCAGCCCTCTACTATGGTGCCATGGTGCCAGCCTTTTTATACTTTCGACTTCCAGTGGCACTATGGAGGACTAGAAGGCAACGCCAGCCACCTCTGTGAAGAAACGAGAAAAAAACGGGCAGAAAACGGGGAAAAAACCGACCTGCTGCTCCTGCTGCTTCTGCATCTGCTGCTTCTACACCGGCTGCCGAGAGTGACGTCATCAGGCATGCGACCGTAATGTCAACACAGCGCAGCCCACCAGAGAGATCCAGACTCTGATTTTTTTTTTAAATGGCTGAACAAGAACAAGGCCCGACTGAAGCCTCGGCCTCAGGTAGGACACAGTCCCTAGAAGATGTGTCTAAAAAAATTGAAAAAAAAATCGGAATTGGAAGAACTCAAATTTTTTTGTGTGCAAGAAATGGCAGAATTAAAGAAAGAAATGAAGTCTGAATTAAAGATGGAATTGGAAAAAATGAACTTTATGGAAGAAATGAATGAAATCAAGATTGAGATGAAGGAGTTAAAATCTGAAATTAATCTCTCGACTACGGATTTATCAGAAATGCTCCGAAATGAAATTACACAAGTGGTGACTGAAAAATTTGCAAGTATAATGGAAGAGGTGCATGAAAAAATTGAAAAAATGGTGGAAAAGGAAATGGAACCAGTGCTGGAAGAAATTAAGCTACAATCAACATCCATAAAAGACCTTGAAGAATTAGTCCAAACAAATACTCAACCTACGAAAACACTCATCAAAGAAAGTCAACGATTATCCAACTTACTGGGCAAAGTTACTGATAAGTGTACTGAGCTGGAAGGACGCCAGAGAAGGCAGAACCTAAGGATCGTGGGTATTCGAGAAGGGAGAGAAAAGAATCAAGATATCCGAGAGTTTACTGCAAACTTACTACAAAAGGTATTATCTCTGGAAGAAAAGCCTTTGCTAGCCCGAGCACACAGAGTAATGAGACGTTATACAAAGCATGATGCTCCTCCAAGACAAATGATAGTAAAAGTCCAGTATGATTATGTTTTGGAAGATATGATGAATAAACTTGTAAAAAGTAGAAATCTTAAATATGAAGAAGATTCGATCTGTATCTACCGAGACTATCCAGCAGAGGTCTCTAAGAAACAGAATGCGTTGAAAGAAACCAAAAGAATTCTGAGGGAAGTGAAGAATCTGAAGTACACTTTGAGATACCCAGCCACACTGAGAGTCACCTACAATCAGGAAGAACATTATTTTAAAAATCCAGAGGACGCATTGAGATTTGCCCAAAGGATTAAGGAACGAGAAGAAGACTGAATGTAACCTTCAAAGATGAATTAAAGGAACAATTAAATAGTATTTTCAAGATTGGTTGAAGACTCCAATAGACTATGGACTTGTTTTATCTAAAGAAGATGGAGAAGGAAGCGGATGGGAAAATCGAGGAGATTTGGATTGAAGACTTTTCCATGGATACTAATAATTAGAATACTAACACTACTAGTTTAATAATTAACATACATTAACATATATAAACATATATTAAATTTAATACACTGGTATCATTAATAATTAGAGTTAATAATTGCTAATTATTGAATAATAATTAATAAATAATTACAGCCGACTAACTTACAATTAAGTAAATAGTAAATATAAATATACAAATATAAACCTTGACTTTATTTATCTCCCCTGGTATTTTTTAGTTATTTTCTACTTTTTATTTTTTCCATAAATTGGGTCTTTTTTCATTATTTTTTTTATTTTAATTTTTTTTCTTTTTATTATATATTTTTATTATTATAGTTTACTAATAGGCATTAAGTATATATATTACTATATACTTGACTATGAACTTTTCACACATCATAGTGTAGTACCCCCGGTTTAAATAATAATTTATTTTTATTTTGGAATATTAATTTTAGTGAATCATGGAGATGGACAACATTTAACATTCACTACGGAAGTCCTTAGATTGCTAGCCATGTTAGTATGGCTAACACTAACTACACTTATACTAGATGTAGTTCTTTCTTTCTTTGTGCACTCTACTAATCTCTTAATCTATCCCTTTTTTAATACTATTTCTGCTTATTACTATTATTATTTTACATTTGAGTGGAATTATAAATTAATGCAAAGGAGATATATATGTGAGAGAAAATCAAGGGTTTTGAAATTCGTCTATTCGAAGTTCAGGTGTAAGGTCTGGTATGTCGAACTGTACCATTTGCTCTATTATACATCCCTTTAGATAAAAGATGCAAGACTTACATACGAATACGGGGAATGGAGGAATGTTTTGTAGTTGGAATGTTAAAGGTATTAACGAACCAATTAAGAGGGGTAAGGTATTAGCACATTTAAAAGTACTTAAAATAGATGTTGCATTTATCCAAGAGACATCTAAAAAAAGAGGCAGAACATAGATTAAAGGTCAAATGGATTGATAAAGTATATCACTCTTCCTTCACACACAAATCTAGAGGTGTAGCAATATTATTTGTAAAGGTACTGCATTTAAACATACTTCAATAATAACTGATAGTGACGGTAGATATATTATTGTAATAGGAGAATTATACACACAAAAAATAATTTTTGTCAATGTATATGGCCCAAATTTTGATAATCTGCTGTTTTTAAAAAAAAATATTTAATACCATCCCTGAATTATCAGAATACAATCTAATAATTGGAGGATATTTAAACTGCACACTAGATCCTTATTTGGATAGATTATCAAAACAACGGAAACTTAAATCGCGTTCCAGTGAGTTAATAAATGCATATATAGACACTAGTAATATTAAAGATGTTTGGAGATTACAAAATCCACCAGGACGAGAATACTCATTTTACTCACCCGTGCATAAAACATATTCAAGAATAGATTATTTTCTGGTAGATTTAAAACTCATTCCCCTTACGTATAATTCAAAATATCATAATATTATAATTTCAGATCATGCACCCTTAACTTTTAAGATGAAAATAACTGGTAAAATGGAAAAACAAGGTCAATGGAGATTTAATCCACAAATTTTAAAGGACAAAATAACTCAAGAATATATTACAAAACAGATCAAGATTTTCTTTGAAACAAACGATACACCAGAAATATCATCATCCCTCTTATGGGAAACTTTTAAAGTGTATGTTCGGGGAATTATGATATCTTCTCAAGCATTTTATAATAAAGAGAATCGGAAGGTACAACAGGCATTGGAAAGAGAGATTAAACAGTTAGATACAGAGAACGCTGTTAACCCAACTATGATAAAACATAATAAAATCTTTGCATTGAAATATAAATTAAATAAAATACAGTCAGATCAAGTTGTAAAACTATACCAATATACTAAACAAATACAATTTGAATTTGGTGACAAACCACATAAACTATTGGCTCGTCAGTTAAGAAAATTGGAAGGAGAAAAATTAATTTATAGGATTAAATCAGATAAAGGGGAATTACTAGTACAAACTAAAGATATAAGTGAGAGATTTGTGCAATATTATAAAAAATTATATTCAGCTAAAACAAAAGAAAATCGAATTGGAGTAGAAACATTTAAAAAAAAATGTAATCTAAAAGGACTGGATTTAGAAGATAGGGAATTATTAAACGTTGAAATAACTACTAAAGAAATTGAAGAAACTATTAGATCATTAAAAAATGGTGAAACTCCAGGACCACGTGGTATTGGAGCAGAATGTTATAAAATATTTTATGATATGATAGCTCCACGTTTGAAGACACTATATGAACACACTTATGCACAACAGAAATTACCAGAAACATTAAATGAATCTATTATAACCCTTATACCTAAATTAGATAAAAATCTTGATGATCCAGGGTCATATAGAGCTATATCTCTTTTAAATACTGATCAAAAAATATTAACAAAAATATTAGCACAAAGGCTAAACACAGTGATTAATAAACTAATGCACTTAGATCAAACAGGATTTGTACCAAAACGATATCCCTCAAACAATCTGAGAAGATTATTTAATATTATATATTCAAAAAGAAACATTAATAAGGATTTATCAATTATTTTGTTGGATACAAAGAAAGCTTTTGATCAGATCAAATGGTCTTATTTATTTTCGGTTTTTTTCAGTTGGGGGAGAAGTTTATAACATGGGTTAAATTACTATATACCAGACCAACAGCTAGAATATTAATAAACCAAGTGTTAACAACTAAATGTAACTTCTTCCGAGGCTGCAGACAAGGTTGTCCTTTATCTCCACTACCGTTCGCACTTGCAATATAACCACTAGCAAAATCTGTGAGATTGCATCCTGAAATATATGGGTATGAAACTAAAGAAACACTTACAAAATTCTTAAGGGGTTGGACAGGCTAGATGCAGGAAGATTGTTCCCGATGTTGGGGAAGTCCAGGACAAGGGGTCACAGCTTAAGGATAAGGGGGAAATCCTTTAAGACCGAGATGAGAAAGACTTTTTTCACACAGAGAGTGGTGAGTCTCTGGAACTCTCTGCCACAGAGGGTAGTTGAGGCCAGTTCATTAGCTATATTTAAGAGTGAGTTGGATGTGGCCCTTGTGGCTAAGGGGATCAGAGGGTATGGAGAGAAGGCAGGTACGGGATACTGAGTTGGATGATCAGCCATGATCATATTGAATGGCGGTGCAGGCTCGAAGGGCTGAATGGCCTACTCCTGCACCTAATTTCTATGTTTCTATGTTTCTATGAAACTGAAAATAAAATTTCTTTATATGCAGATGATGTATTACTTTATATCACAAAACCAGAACTTAGTATCCCTAACTTGTTAGATTTAATAACTCAATTTGGATCGTTTTCAGGAAATAGAATTAATTGGAATAAAAGTGAACTTATGCCAATAATGGGAAATAACTTACATATATTACAACAATACCCTTTTAAGATTGCAAATGAAAGAATTAAATATCTTGGAATTTATGTAACAAAAAGATATGATTCTTTATTTAAATCTAATTTCCCACCTTTATTGAATAAATTACTTCAGAATATTCAATATTGGAAAACATTACCTATTTCAACGTTAGGTAAGATTAATGCGATAAAAATGATTTTTCTTCCACAATTACTATACTTGTTTCAAATGATCCCGATATATCTTCCTAAAAAATATTTAAGAAAGTGGACTCTATGGTTACCAATTTTATTTGGGATTATAAGAGCCATAGAATAATTAAAAAGCATTTATGTAAATCAACATGAATGGAGGTTTTGCATTGCCTAATTTTATGTTTTATTATTGGGCAGTTAATATAAAAAATATGAATTTCTGGTTGGAAGAACTAGATAAACAACCAAACTGGTTAAAAATGGAAAAAGAAGACTGTTTACCTTTTGAAATTAGCTCGATTTTATTTGCTAATACTACAATACATAAGAAAACTTATAGAGGAAACACAATAATAGAAAGTGGAATACGTATTTGGAAACAATTAAAACATCATTAAAATTACAGAATACACCACTAGCTCTTCCAATTGTAAACAATATTTCTTTTAAACCTTCATTGATGGATAAAGGTTTCTTAAAATGGAAGAACTATGGAATAATAAGATTGGTGATCTCTACAGGGAAAGTTTATTTCTCTCATTTCAGGAATTACAACAAAATTATGGATTACATTCCAAAGAATATTTTAGATATCTACAAATTAGAGATTATGTTAAATCAAATACATTAGATTTTAGGAATAGAAATATAGAAATTTTAGATTAATTTTTAAATAAACATCCTAATACAGAAAAATTAATATCATATATCTATAATATCTTATTGGAAAATGATTTACCAAATACAGATAAATATAGACAAGCATGGGAAAATGAATTAGGTCAAGTAATTAGTAGAGAAGTATGGAATTAAAGCTTACAACATATACACCACTGTTCATTAAATGCCAGACACTCCTTGATACAATTTAAAGTTATACATAGATTACATCTCTCAAAATCCAAATTAAATAGAATTTTCTCAAATGTTTCCGCGATATGTGATAAATGTCAACAATTAGAAGCTAATTTAACACATTCATTCACAAAATATATAAAAATTACTAATTTTTGGATAGAAATTTTTAAGATAATCTCAATTGTAGTTAATGCAAATTTAATTCCAGATTCAAAATTAATCATATTGGGAATACTAGAAACTAATCAGATATTAACAACACAACAAATAATTTTTATTGGTTATAGTTTAATAATTGGTAAAAAATTAATACTAAGATTTTGGAAAGGTCCCATTTCCCCTACAATTAAAATGTGGACTACAGAAATGTCGGAGTACCTTCACCTGGAACGATTAAGACTTGTCCTGATGGACAGGCTGGATCAATTGATTACATTTATTCATATATCTCCATTTATATCACTCCATTTATTCAATACTTAAAGGGTTAAGATGGTCGGGTTCGAGGCCATGACTGAAGCCTGAATGAATGAATAGATGAAGAATTATATACAATAGATCATGAATGACATCTCCAATGAAGAATATCTTGTTTAATACTCCACTCATTTAATTTATCTCTTTTTTTATCTCTTTTTCTCTTTATTACCTATCTCTATTTCCTACTGTTATAAAATAAAAAAAAGATATAAAGCATAAATAAGATTGACTGTAAAATTTTAAAATATTAAGAATGTATGTGACGATAATATTTTCTTTTTTTCTTTGATCTTATATTATTTCTTCTTAATATGTAATTACTTCTAATAAAAAATATTTTACAAGCCTTTTTATACTTTCTATCAAGGCCGAGGTCAAAAAATTTATGGCAATCTTTTGAGATGGGCAGACAGAAAGACCGCAACATTTTAAGAACACTGTTTTGCAAACGCCTGCAAATTTGTAATGACTAGTTTGTACTGCTTATAATGGCACTTCTACAAATCTGAAATCTAATATATTGTGCCATGAAAGGCAGAAAAGACTAATGTCATTTGCCAAAAGAAATAGGAGCGGGAACGTCCTGATTTTTCCCACTAATTGGCCAAGGTTTTTATCTGTTTTTTCCCCTCCTTAGATAGGCCAGACAATTTGACGTGAAATTTAGCAGACTGAAGTGTGAAGTAGCATACTTTGGCAGGGAGAAATACAAGAGAATATATAAGCTAAATGACAGGGTTCTGGAACAGAGTGGCTTGGGTGAATATTTGCGCAAGTAATTAAATGTGACTGGGAATACTGAGAGAACATTTAGCAAAGCACGAAGCATCCTGGGATATTGAAAGAAAGACACTGAGCACAAAATCAGGAAATGTTGTTGAACTTGTAAAAATGCTGTTCAGGCAACAGCTGCACAATTGCGTAAATACCAAAGACATCGACAGCATCGCCAGGGCAGGCCAACCCCTACAACTCCGACACAGTGTCGCTGCCAGGAAAATTGTACTGAATTATACGCAAAAGAAAGAATTTCACTGTGCCTAGGTACATATGACAATAAAGTACCACATAACCATTACCATTAAACAATTGAAACTCATGTAGCATCTGTGGAGTGAATGGGCAGGTGACATGTCAGGACCCTTCTTCAGACAATGCTGCTCACCACAGCAAAGAGGCAAGGAAATATCAAGAGTCAAGAGTGTTTTATTGTCAAATGTCCCAAAATGGAACCATGAAATTCTTACTTGTGGCAGCGCAACTTTGTAAACACCAGGATAAACAACCAAAAAAGAATATATATATATTGTACATCATTTAATAGCCTGATGGTTGTTGGGAAAAAGCTGCTCCTGAACCTGGATGTTACAGTTTTCAGGCTGATGTGGGTCTCTGATGATGCTGGATGCCCTTTTGTGGCAGCAACTCCTGTAGATCCCTTTGATGGTGGGGAGGTCAGTACCCATGATGGACTGGATGTGTTCATCTCTTTTTGTAGTCTTCTTCGCTCCCGAGTGTTTGAGTTACTGAACTAGACCGCGATGCTCTCTACTGTACATCTAAAGAAGTTCAAGAGAATATTCGTTGACATACCGACTCCTCAATATTCTATGGAAGTAGAGGCATTGATTGATTTTCTTTATGATTGCATCAATGTGATGATGAGTCCAGGACAGATCTTGAAAGATACGCATGCCAGGAATTTGAACTCTTTGACTCTGTCTACCACCATGAAGACAGGTTGATGAAGACATGTTTGTGGATCGTTGACCTTCTTCTTCCAAAGTAAACAATCAGTTCCTTGGTTTTGCTGAATAAATGCTTTATTGGGTCCGACTGTGTTTGATTCAAAAGTCCCGCTCATTTCGTGACTTGCGCTTAGTGGACAGGTCGCACTGATGGCGTAATTTCCGGTGAGTGTAGAGGTCACACTGATTGCGTAATTTCTGGCAAGTGCAAAGGTCACGCTGATTGTGGAAGTGCCGCTGACTGCGGAAGCCCCAAAGTGGAGAGGCCGCGCTCAGCCATGTGAGTATTCAAGAACATTTACTGCCATATATATGGTGTGTGAGTCAGTGAGTGTGTGTGTATGTGTTTGTGAGTGTATGTGTGTGAGAGTGTGTATGTGTGTGTTAGTGTCTATGTGCGTGTGTGTGTGAGTGGGAGTGTGTGAGTTTGAGAGTGTGTGTGTGTGAGTGTGTGAGTGTGTGAGTGTGCGAGTGGTCTCAGTGACTGAGCTGCCAGCCCAAGAATCCATTCGGCCCACAACACCATGCTAGCGCTCCAGAACCCCCCCCCCCCCCCCCCCCCCCCCCACACTTGACAGCAATATTGGAATTTGTAGAGAGGTGGAATATTGAGTTGGGGGACCAACCATCCTGTGTGAAGCTGGGACCCAACTTAGTCTAGTACTTGATAAAAGTTACAAGTGAAATTCAAGGGTGAATTTCTTTCCCACAGAGAACAATCATGATCTGGAATGTAGTGCTTGTTAAGGTGGTGGGAAATAGGTGAATCAAGGTTTTCATAAGTGGATGGTTTCTGGGGATTTGGGCATAGACCAAGATAATGGGAATGACGGGATTGGTCTGTGTGAAGACAGCATTGATTTAAGGGACCAAATTGCCTCCTGCTATGCTGTCACAAATCCATAATTCAACAATTCCAGGTAGGATGAACTTCAGCATATCTGGCACGATCATTCTGCCACACAAGTCAATGATGGGGAGTCAATGATGCTCACTAGTCAAAGAGAATGATTTAAATGTCACAAGATGTGTTAATGCAGCAATGGGATATTCGGTCCCACCAGTCCCTGTTGGGATTCACTCCTCTATTTATCCTGATCCAAACTATCAGTGTATACCCTATTCCCCCTCACAGGGTAGAATAAAGTTTTCAAGGAGAATGTGTCAAGGAGTGCTTTCATCAGATATGTGGGTTCCTTGTCTCACTCAGAGGGGATTCCACTGGCTCGGCATCCAATAAGTCTGATGGAGAAATAATAATGTCCTGATAAAATAAATCCATCTGTAGCTGGCGAAGGAGGAATAGGACAGGGTAAAACGCCTGAGAATGGAGGCAATTTCTAGAAGCAACATAGCTTTTTCCCTGCTCTCTCTCCCCTTCTTATACCTGAAAAGCCTGATTATTTTGAACTTTCAGCTCTGGTGAAAGCTCATTGAAATATTGCCTCAATGATGCTTTATTGTCACACTAGACTAAGTAGGACCCATTGGGTCCCAGCTTAACGAGGGATGGTTTGGTCCCCCAATGCAATTCCAATATTGCGGGCTGAATGGTTTCGTGGGCTGGCAGCTCAGTTACATAGGCCAGGCAACTCAGTCTCTCAGGCCTGGCAGCTCAGTCACTCGGGCCTGGCAGGCTGGCAGTTGAGAAACTGCCAGAAATTCTGCCCAAAACAGATGACAGACTATGTGAGAGAGAAGGGGGAGAGGGTGGACTGAATGGATTCTTGGGCTGGCAGTTCAGTGAGTCATGGCTGGTGGGCTGGCAGTTCACTTAGTCATGGCTGGTGGGCTGGCACTTCAGTCACTTACAGCTGGTGGGTTGGCAGCTCACATAGTCATGGCTGGTGGGCTGGCAGTTCAGTGACTTACGGCTGGTGGGCTGGCAGTTCACTGACTTATGGCTGGTGGGCTGGCAGTCCAGTTGCTCACACACACACACACTCACTCACTCACTCACTCACTCACTCACTCACTCACTCACTCACTCACTCACTCACTCACTCACCCACTAACACACTCACACTCACACTCACACACACACTCACTGACTCACACGCCATATATATGGCAGTAAACATTCTTGAATACTCACATGGCTGAGCACGGCTCTCCACTTTGGGGCTACCACAGCCAGCGGCACTTCCGCAATCAGCGTGATGCTGCAATTACCGGAAATTATGCAATTAACGCGATCTCTGCACTGACCGGTAATTACGCAATCAAAACGACCTGTCCACTAAGCAGAAACCACGAAATGAGCGGGACTTGTGAACCAAACACAGTTGGACCTAATAAAGCATTTATTTCTTCCAAACACAGTCGGACCTAATAAAGCATTGCAGTTTCAAGCACAGGCAGGGCAGCAGGCCATACAACTCGTGGGATTGTCATTAAGGGCTAACACATCATTTATTGCAAGTACATTGCAGACTCACAGTTCAGTTGATTCACAGCTTAGAATGAGAGTCGTGGTCTCTCCCTCGCGATCTTGAAGTGTGATTGACTCATATCCAGGCATCTGGGTTTTATAGTCCTGCCCGCCCCCCTGGAAGGGGCATTACCTTAATCGCGGTGATTGACAGGTGAGAGGATCTCAAGGTTTTTTAAACACTCATAACGTTTTTATTTTTCATCAATGGGAAAAATCCTCGGGGCCTGTTCAGCGGAGGAGGACTGTGAGTAAGATGGCCAAAAATCATAACGATATATGGTAGCGTTTTTTTCTAAAATCAATATACAATGCAAACAGGAAATGGTCAAGATGACACTTTTAATTATATAGATGTGCGAAGTGCAAATGCTCAGTGAAATTATTTTCTTATAAACAGTCCAATATAGTATCACCATACCACCCCCAATTAGCAGTTGTACAGAAATAGTCTACTGGACCCACATGCAAGAGGCGTTATGTTTGGTACCATTTTCAACGATCAATCCACTCTCCAGTTATTACTAATTCGGGCAAGCTCCAGACTGCAGTTGTGCCTTCACTGGTCAACCAGCGACCAACGCTCTGTCCTCGATGGCCACCTTTGTTCCCTGGGGGAACCTCCCACAGCCAACCTTGAGGGTGTGTTAGGCCAGACCCCGGTTCCCTCTCCTCTCTGATCGGCCTCTCTCATCTCCCACCGTGCCTGTCATTTTCGCTGGCTCCATCCTCCCAGTTTCTGGTCTTTCTGCGGCTGCTCGGCAGGTTTCCCCTCCCAGGTCATGGTCCATAGGGGTCCACTGAGCATTGGCCGGCTCAGTGGCTACCCCATGCAGGCTGTACCTCTCTG
Organism: Okamejei kenojei; assembly: GCA_035221665.1. Lineage (NCBI taxonomy): Eukaryota > Metazoa > Chordata > Chondrichthyes > Rajiformes > Rajidae > Okamejei > Okamejei kenojei. The sequence goes on along the minus strand of CM069138.1, from coordinate 40,733,016 downwards.
TTTCTGGTTCCGGCTGTTTCTCTTCCAGCGAATGCAGGTTGACCCTCTGAGATTTTCAAATAATTGCTGAATAGTCGAATAGGTGCAGAGTGGATGGAAGCTATTCAACCCATCAATTCTATGTCATCTCCATGCAAAAGCAATTCAACAACCCTGTAAATTATCTCCTTTCAAGTAACCTTCCAGCTCTGATTGTATCAGTCTTCACCATTACACTGGTTATTTACTCCAGAGCCTAATGATATCCTTGAGTACAGGATTTGGGACTTTATGTTGTAACTGTGTACAATACATTGGTGAGACATTAGATAGGTAATTGTGTGGAACACAAAGTGCTGGAGTTACCCAACGGGTCAAATATGTGACATTTCAAGTCAGGATCTTTCTTCAGAATATCAGCCAGAAGAAGGGGTCTGACCCAAAATATTACCTGTCCATGTCCACCAGAGATGCTGTCTGACCCATTGAGTTACTCCAACACTTTGTGTTTTGGGCACGATTCCAGCATCTACAGTTCCTTGCATTTCCTTAGGTAATTATGTGTAGTTTGTTTAATCCAGCTCTGGGAAGAATATCATTAAGATGGAAAGGATGCTGAAAAGATTCACAAGGGACTGGAGGGTTTGAATTATGGCAAGATAGGTGGGGATTTTTTTAGTTAAGAGATAGTTTAGAGATGCAACACGGAAACAGGCCCTTCGATATACTGTCATTTGGACATGGGTAGGAAAGGTTTAGAGGAAGATGAGCAAATGCGGACAAATGGGATTAGCTGAGATATGCAACTTTGTTCTGTGACTCAATGAGTCTATGTCATCCAGTCCTTCGGCACAAGGTCTTTATCTCCAGATGTTTGGAAGATTATGGCCACAGTCTCTGCAATTTCCTCCCTTGCTGCCTTCCACAATCTAGGATGCATTCCATCTGGACCAGGTTATTTATCCCTTTTACAGCTATCCTTTCTGGCAACCTCTATTACTCAGTCCATAATCTCAGCTATATCTCTCTTTGCTCAGACTCTGGCAGCAAAATATTTTATTAACTGAAGTCTGATATAAAGTATTCATTTACTAACTTACATATGCCTTCTGTCTCCACAAGTAAATTTCCATTCTAGCTTTCTGATTGGCCGCACATCTCCTCTTATGACCCTTTTCCTGTTCAAAGGTCATTATAATTGTTGGATTTTCTTTTAAGTCTGAGCGAAAAGTTATGCATTTAGATAGACAAGGGTTGATTAGGGATAGTCTGCATGGTTTTGTATGTGGGAGATCGTGTCTCATGAATCTCATTGAGTTTATTGAAGATGTGACCAAATAAGCTGATAAGGGTGGAGCTGTAGACGTACATATGGATTTCAGCAAGGCATTCGACAAGATTCCACATGGTAGGTTGCTCTGGAATGTTAGATCGTTTAGAATCAAAAGAGAGATAGCCGACTGGATAGAAAATTGGCTTCATGGGAGGAAGCAGAGGGTGATGGTAGAAAGTTGTTTTTCAGACTGGAGTGGCCTGCAATTAGTGGTGTGCCTCAGGGTTCAGAGGTGGACCCATTGCTATTTGCGGCAGAGAAATGGTAATGGAGTTTAAAGCAGATAAATGTGAGGTGTTGAATTTTGGGAAGTCTAATCACGGCAGTAGCTTTACAGTAAATAGCAGGGCCCTGGGGAGTGTTTTAGAGCAGGGGGGATCTAGGAGCGCAGGTTCATTGAAAGAGACTTTGCAGGAAGATAAGGTGGTGAAGAAGGCTTTCAGCATATTGGCCTTCATTAGTCAGGGATTTGAGTATATGAATAGGGATATTATATTACAGTTGTGCAAAGTGCTGGTGAGGCCATAGTTGGAGTATTGTGTTCAGTTTTCGTTATCCCGCCACGGGTACCATGTAATCCCGTGCTACCTGCGCCATGGTCGGATAGTTGGCAAGTAAACCGTCTCCCCCACCTGGTTTGCTAGATGAGGAGGGGGCTGTGGACCCACAGCAGGACCAAAAACAACACCTGTTAAAGGGCGGATGAGCTCTTAGCAAGCCAACAGTCATCTATACATCAGTAGATGTTGCGATCAGTGTCGTATATAGCATTGTAAGGCACTGTGCCCATTGATGTTCTCAACAAAGATGATGATGACGTTATAAAAAAGATATTGTTAAGCTGGAAAATGTGCAGAAAAGATTTATGAGGATGTTGCCAGAACATGATGGTTGAACAGACTTGGATCTTTTTTTCTGTAATGGCAGAGACTGCAGGGAGACCTAACAGAAGTATATACAATTATGAGAGGTATAGATAGGATAGACAGTAAGAACCTTTCTCCTAGAATGGAAATATAAAATAGCACTTAAAGAGGATTTGGTCTTGGCATCATGTTCGGTACAAACATTGTGGGCTGAAGGGCCTGTTCCTGTTCTATGTTCTTTACTCTATGTTTTATGTTCTAAATGCCAGTGATGCTGCTGCAAGTAAGATTCTCATTGTACCTGTGCCCCATTGCACTTGTGCACATGACGTTAAACTCAACATGATTTGAAGCTGATTGTGCTCTAGGTCAGCAGTTCTACCAGCTGCATCGCCGAGTATCTATACTGAATAGAATTCTCAGATTTCTGTACAATATCCCAACAATTTGATATGTTATCTGACTTTACAACATGTTTTTCTCCTTGTGCAGCTTTGTGCAAATCATTTATGTACCCAGAGAGAAACGCTCTTGTCACTTTTACCCATTGGTGCCTCACTGTAGATGCATAGCACTTCCTCTTTTCTTTACTGTAGTTGATCTCTTTTGTACCATTTCAACTATTTTATGAACATCCAAAATCCATTGAATTCCCCTTTCTCATATACTTGACAATTTATGTGAAAATATTAATTCATCAAACATGATCTGCATCTTACAAATCATATTAATATCACTTCCTCCCGTGACATCAAGGTCGTACTCTGATCATTTGGTGAATCTCTGATGCAAAACATTTTGAAACTGGTGTTGTTTCAGCATAAATTTTCCCCAGCTGTGGTTCAGTGGTGATGTTCTTCCGCTGATTCAGAAGGTCCTTCATGGTAGACTGGCCTACAAATTTACATAAATGGGATCCATGGTGAGTTGGTAAATTAGCTCCAAAATTGGCTTGGTCATAGAAGATAGTGGTAGGAGGTGTGGAGGGATGTTGTTGACTGGAGATCTGCGACCAGCGGTGTTCTGCACAATATGCTGGAGTAACTAAGCGGGACATCTCTGGAGAGAAGGAATGTGTGACGTGACAGGATCAGTCTGAAGAAAGGTCTCGGCCCGAACCGTCACCCATTCCTTCTCTCCAGAGATGTGTCTGTCCCGCTGAGTTACTCCAGCATTTTGTGTCTACCTTCGATTTCAACCAGCACCTGCAGTTCTTTCCTACACACACACACGCACATGCACACGCACATGCACACACACACGCGCACAGATATGTATATATATATACACAGTGCATTTAGAAAGTATTCAGACCCTTCACATTTTGTTGTTACAGCATTTTAAAATGGATTAAATTCATTTTTTTAATCATCAATCTACATACAATACCCCAGAATGAAGAAGTGAAAATAGGTGTTTAAAATTTTTTGCAAAGTAATTAAAAAGAAATAACTGATATATCACATTCAGACCCTTTGCTATGACACTCAAAATTGGGCTTAGGTTCATCCTGTTTCCATTGATTATCCTTGAGATGTTTCTACAACTTGATTGGAGTCCATAAGTGGTAAATTAAATTGATTGTACATGATTTGGAAAGGCACACACCTGTCTATATAAGGTCCCGCAGTTGACAGTGCATGTCAGAGCAAAAAACAAGCCATGAAGATGAAGGAATTGTCCATAGACCTCCGATACAGGATTGTGTCGAGACAAAAACCTGGAGAAGGGTATAAAACAATTTCTGCAGCATTGCAGGTCCCGAAGAGCACAGTGGCCTTCGTCATTCTTAAATGGAATAACTTTGGAACCACCAGGACTCTTCGTAGAGCTGGCTGCCCGGCCAAACTGAGCAATCGGGGGAGCAGGGCCTTGGTCAGGGAGGTGACCAAGAACCCAATGGTCACTCTGACAAAACTCCAGAGTTCCTCAGTGGAGATGGGAGAAATTTCCAGAAGGACAACTACATCTGCAGCACTCCACCAATCAGGCCTTTATGGTAGTGGCCAGACGGAAGCCACTCCTCAGTAAAAGAAACATGACAGCCCACTTGGAGCTTGCCAAAAGGCACCTAAACAAGATTCTCTGGTCATTTGAAACCAAGATTGAACTCTTTGGCCTGAATGCCAAGTGTCACGTCTGGAGGAAACCAGGCACCGCTTATCACCTGGCCAGTACCATACCTACGGTGAAGCATAGTGGTGGCCGCATCATGCTGTGGGGATGTTTTTCAGTGGCAGGAACTGGGAGACTAGTCAAGATCAAGGAAAGATGAACGGATCAAAGTACAGAGAGATCCTTGATGAAAAACTGCTCCAGAGTGTTCTGGACCTCAGACTGGGGCAGAGGTTCATCTTCCAACAGGACAACGATGCTAAGAACACAGCCAAGACAACGTAGGAGTGGCTTCATGAGATGTCCTTGAGCGGCCCAGCCAGAGCCAGGACTTGAACCCGATCGAATATCTCTGGAGGGACCAGAAAATAGCTGTGCATCGACGCTCCCCATCCAACCTGACAGAGCTTGAGAGGTTCTGCAGAGAAGAATGGGAGAAATTACCCAAATACAGGTGTGCGAAGCTTGTAGCATCATATCCAAGAAGACTTGAGGCTGTAATCGCTACCAAAGGTGCCTCAACAAAGTACTGAGTGAAGGGTCTGAATACTTATGTAAATGTGATAATTCAGGTATTTATTTTTAATTACTTTGCAAAAATTTCTAAACACCTGTTTTCTCTTTTTTATTATGGGGTATTGTGTATAGATTGATGATTAAAAAAAGAATGTAATCAATTTTAGAATAAGGCTCTGTAACAAAATGTGGAAAAAGTGGACTGAATACTTTCTGAATGCACTGTATATATATAGACACACAAAATGCTGGAGTAAGCGGGTGTAGATGATATGTGTATACACCTTTAATTGATAGTAACGTTGTCCATGCTAACCACTCCCCCACCAGTTAGTATAATTGTAACCTACACGCCCCTAGCTCGCTCTCTGCTGATAGTGACAGACCATGTACAGCTAGGGCAATAATGTGTGATTAATAAAGTAGTGAAGATCTAACGGTATACGTGTGTCTACTTTTCATGGTGTCAGAAGTGGGATAGGCGGCAACGTTCCAAAGGATTGTTCCAACAATCCTTTGGCACTGCAGACCGCGCGCTCGGCCAGTCCGTTGCTCTGCGGGTATTCCGGGCTACTGGTGTAATGATGAAAGTTCCATCGTTCGGCAAAAGCGCGGAACTCGGCACTGGTGCGCTGGCTGCAGTTGTCCGACTGCAGGCTGACCGGGGACCCAAAGGCGGCAAAGTGGCGGCGCAACTTCTCGATGCCCGCGGAGGAAGAGAGGGAGTGTAGCTGGTCAACTTCAAACCAGCTGGAGTAAGAGTCGACAAGCACCAGGAAGTGCTTTCCGTGCCACTCGAAGATGTCGGTTGCCAGCGCAGACCAGGGCAGGTTAGTAGCTGGCTGCTGCAGGAGCGGTTGCCGCTGTTGCTGCGGAGCGAGGCTGTTGCATGTAGGGCACGCGGAGACTCTATCCCGGAAGTAGCGAGGCATGTCAGGCCAGGAGAACTGGCTTTGAGCGATGGAAAGGGTCGCTTCGGCCCCGGGATGGCCACGATGAGCAGTTTCGAGTCAAAACGGTCAGGGTATTCAGCCAGCGGGTTCAGGGGTGCCTCTACCAGGCGGACATTGCTGTGGAAGCTCACGAATCCGAGATCCTGGCAGGCCTCCACGCCGAGCAGGGGGTCACATTTACCGTCTAGCAGGAAGAAAGAGAGGAGCCGAGAGGACTTCAGCACCTTGCAGTGGAGAGTGGCCTTCCCCACAGGAACAAAGTACGCCACCCCTATAGGCACGCAAAACAGCACTGTCTATGGAAATGAGCTCATTATTTCTTATCCTCCTGAACAGGCTTGTTGACATAACATTAGCAGCAGCCCCCGTGTCCACCTTAGCAGAGAAGGCCATGCCATTCACCATGACTCGGACGGTCGGGTCTGTTATCAGAGCAGGTGCACCTCGCAAGGAAAACACACTCAGTTCGCTCTGAAAAGAGCCAGAGTCAGACAGGGGGAGTTCATCATAGAAACATAGAAACATAGAAATTAGGTGCATGAGCAGGCCATTCGGCCCTTCGCGCCTGCACCGCCATTCAATATGATCATGCCTGATCATCCAACTCAGAATCCTGTACCTGCCTTATCTCCATACCCCCTGATCCCTTCTGCCAGAAGGGCCACATCCAACTCCCTCTTAAATATGGCCAACGAACTGGCCTCAACTACCTTCTGTGGAGATGGAAATCATGCTGGAGATGGGAACCAGACGCAGTATCATCACGTGTCAAGTAGCGAGACGGTTTCTGCTGTGGCTGTGCAGGGTTCCCACGGGAACGGCATGCCGCCGAGAAATGGTTGGGCTTGTTGCAGAAATTACAGGTTTTCTCCAACGCCGGGCAGACATTAACACGGTGCGAAACAAAGTTACAATTCGGACAGCGTTGGCGCGGTCTGGAGCCCGGCGGAGGGCTTGCCCTCTGTCGCCGAGGAGCATTGTACTGGCGACCAGCGAAACTGGCTACGTGGACCACAGGGTCAGGTACAGCGGAGGAGACAGCCTCAGCTAAACGAGAGGCATACAACGCCTCATTGAATGTCAGACCAGGCTTACGCAGCAGCTCAGAGCGCAGCTTATCATCCCGCAGACCAAAGACCAAGATGTCACGAGTCAAAGTCTCAGGGGTCAGGACATGCAGGTCACATCGGCGAGCCAGTTGGCGCAGCGTGGCCACAAAATTGTCAATAGATTCCCCAGAGTTTTGGCGTCGGGAGAACAGTTTGAAATGCTCTAAGATGTGGTTAGTGGGAAGGTCACACATCGCCGTAAATTTAGTAATCAGACATACCGGGTCCTGAATACTCTCGCCTGGTCCATAGAAGAATGACACCGATCGCTCAAGTGCCTCGGGACCCCCACAGGAACTTTACAGCAGGGCAGGCATCATCTCTGGAGAGAATATTGGATGGGATAAGGAAAGTTAAATAGAGAGATCAAAATGTTTTATTATCTTTGAAAGAGAATAAATCCCCAGGCCCACATGAACTGTCTCCCATGCTGTTAGGAGCAGTGGGAGGATGACTTTGAACATCACTTCATACTTCTTTGTGGCTGCAGGTGAGATCAAGGTGAATGAAAGGATCGCTTTTGCCACACCATTGTTTAAAAAGAATGAAGAGAACCATGAGCAATAGGGAGTGATCAGCTCATGCTCTGAGACAGGAGGTTATTGGACCTGTGCAATTGTTATTGAAAAGGCCTCGATTGGTCAAGGAAGTCAGCATGGATCAGTAATTCAAGGTGAAGGCTGACTCATGACTGACTATCCCAAGCCTATAGCTAGAGAGATCGATGAAGGCAGTCTGCTACCCGCATGAATTTCAGCAAGGCTTTTAACAAGCTCCCAGGTGGCATATTGGTTAGAAAGGAAAAGCCTGTGGGATTAAAGGACGAGTGGTAAATTGGATCCAAAATTGGCCTAGTGACAAGAATGAAGGCCTTATAGCTGATACATGTTTTAGTGACTGCTGGGCTTTTTCCAGTGGGGTCCCACAGGGCCCATTGAAAATATTTGTTTTGTGCTACCTATCAATGATTTAGACTTATGACAGTTAGCAGTTTGGCTTGAACCAAATGAAACGTCCAAGCAAGACAAAAATGGACTTTAGATATATCCGCACCCCAATCTCAGTTTATGAGCCAAGAGGTTCCTCCCAGAGGATGTTGGGAGCTGGGCTACACTGCCTGCAAGTGTGATTCAGCACAACCCTTTTAAATATAGGCTGCAAGGCTCCTATCTGTGCCAGATATTCCCACAATTCTGATTTTACAAGCAATGCATTTATTTGCAAAAAGCAGATAAGATCTATCAAGACAAATGGTTCTTAAAAAATGCAAAGAGCTTTCTTTAATAGGACGTTTTTTTCAGGACAATTAGTGGAATAAGGCGACAAAGTACCTTGAAGACAGAACTGATGAGCAAGGGAAAATTCATTGCTCGGACTAGCTCATCATTCATCCATGATATTACACAAGTTATGCTGCTCACTATAAGAGCAAAACTAATTTTAATGCTTTTTAATTTAAATTCTAAACAGGGTCTTGTAACTTTATGAAAATAATCAAAATATTAACTTCTTTAAAAACAAAGGAAAGCAATATAAAGTCACAGTTATTAAAAAGATTTACTTCCGCAACATGGAGCTTATTGTTTAATGCAGTGGATAAGCATTTCAATAAATTGCAAGCCTGCACTGCAAACGTAAGAAAATGGCTCTCATTTGTCATTCATGCATTGTGGGTTTTCACAGGCTTGTCTGCAGTTTAATTTTATTTCATTAGCAAGGTAAATAATTTTTAAGTAGAGCCAAAGATTGTCAGTGCATGGCATCATTGGACATAAGTTGGAAACGTTTCCATAATTCAGGAGATTAGTTGTCTTGGATGGTGACCCCCTTTCTTCGTAATAACATAACTCAAGGTTTATCTTTATTCTAAGTTTGTGTTCATTCCCCTACAGGCATTGATAGTCTTATTTTTGGCAATAAATTAGCACCTGATATATCGGTCATATGCATGCTCTGCACCTTCCATATTTGCTGGTTGCACATTAAACCACCCAATAAAACATATGCTAGACATTCAAAACAACCCTCTAAATGCCTCTGAAATGATCCTACAGAGGCCTTAACTGTTTTTTCATAAGCATTGGTGAGCTTTCTCCTCAATGCTGTTTAAAAGTATCGCAAGCTTGTCAGTAGGTAGACAAAAATGCTGGAGAAACTCAGCGGGTGAGGTAGCATCTTTGGAGCAAAGGAATAAGTGACGTTTCAGGTCGAGACCCTTCTTCAGACTGATGTGGGGGTGGGAAGGGGGTGAAGAAGAAAGGAAGAGGCAGAGGCAGTAGGCTGTGGGAGAGCTGGGAAGGGGAGGGGAAGGAGGGAGAAAGCAAGGACTATCTGAAATTGGAGAAGTCAATGTTCATACCGCTGGGGTGTAAACTACCTCCTCCAATTTGCGGTGGGACTCACTCTGGCCATGGAGGAGGCCAAGGACAGAAAGGTCGGATTCGGAATGGGAGGGGGAGTTGAAATGCTGAGCCACCGGGAGATCAAATTGGTTAATGCGAACTGAGCAGAGGTGTTGGGCAAAGCGATCGCCAAGCCTGCGCTTGGTCTCACCGATGTAAAGCAGTTGACACCTTGAACAGCGGATGCAATAGATGAGGTTGGAGGAGGTGCAGGTGAACCTCTACCACCTGGAAAGACTGCTTGGGTCCTTGGATAGAGTCGATGGGGGAGTTAAACCGACAAGTGTAGCATCTTCTGTGGTTGCAAGGGAAAGTACCAGGGGAGGGGGTGGTTTGGGTGGGAAGGGACGAATTGACCAAGGATTTATAGAGGGAGTGGTCTCTGTGGTAAGCTTGTCAGTGCAATGTCTTAATGTTGTATGCACTTGAGACACTGGGAAGTTTAGTGAATGGACAAATCTGTGGCACATAGATTTGTCCATATATAGGAAGTGTTATCTCATCCATGCTGGACCTAAGATAGATCAGGCTTTTTTCTAAATGGTAAGACTTTAGGTCTATGGTGAATCATCTTCCCTGTTCCATATTACCTCAATATTACCCCAAAATATTGCAAATATCAGATCACAATATGATCTACTGCTAATACTACCAGGCTCAGTCACAAATTTTTTACTTCGTTACAAATAATAATGAGAAATTATTTTCAAGTATTTTCAGCATTTCTTTGTTTGTAAGTCCAGGAGTTTGGAGATGTTTGGATGGAATGATGCTGTTGAAAGCTGAGTTATAGTCAATAAATAGGAGTCTGACATACAGTAGGTGTCCTTGTTGTCTAGGTGTTCTAGAGATGAGTTTAAGGTCAGGGAGATGGTGTCTACTCTGGGCCTGTTGGGACGGTAGGCAAACTGCAGTGGATCCAGGATCTCTGGGAGGTTGGAGATAATGCAGTGCTTCTTAAACTGGTGAATGGTTCACCAAGAGTGAAATGAAATTATTTTGGGATGAATGAAACTAGAGGGGTAAATGAACGGTGAATGACTTACTTTATTCAGATATTTATATGTTATTTTCTATACTTAAAAAAGGCATTTCCATTAAAGTGGTAAGTAGTGAACTGTGAGGAGGATGCTATGAGAATGCAGAGTGACTTGGACAGGTTGGATGAGTGGGCAGATGCATGGCAGATGCATGGCAGATGCAGTATAATGTGGATAAAATGTGAGGTTATCCACTTTGGTAGCAAAAACAGGAAGGCAGATTATTATCTAAATGGTGTCAAGTTGGGAAAAGAGGAAGTACAATGGGATCTGGGGGTCCTTGTTCATCAGTCAATGAAAGTAAGCATGCAGGTACAGCAGGCAGTGAAGAAAGCGAATGGCATGTTCATAACAAGAGGAGTTGAGTATAGGAGCAAAGAGGTCCTTCTGCAGTTGTACAGGGCCCTAGTGTGACCACACCTGGAGTATTGTGTGCAGTTTTGGTCCACTAATTTGAGGAAGCACATTCTTCCTATTGAGGAAGTGCAGCGTAGGTTCACAAGCTTAATTCCCGGGAAGGCGGGACTGTCATATGCTGAGAGAATGGAGCGGCTGGGCTTGTATACTCTGAAATTTAGATGTATGAGAGGGGATATTATTGAAACATATAAGATTATTAAGGGTTTGGACATGCTAGAGGCAGGAAACATGTTCCCGATGTTGGGGGAGTCCAGAACCAGGGGCCACAGTTTAAGAATAAGGGGTAAGGCATTTAGAACGGAGATGAGGAAACACTTTTTCACACAGAGAGTTGTGAGTCTGTGGAATTCTCTGCCTCAGAGAGCGGTGGAGGCCGGTTCTCCGGATACTTTCAAGAGAGAGCTTGATAGGGCTCTTAAAGATAGCGGAGTCAGGGGAAATGGGGAGAAGGCCGGGACGGGGTACTGATTGTGGATGATCAGCCATGATCACATTGAATGGCGGTGCTGGTTCGAAGGGCTGAATGGCCTACTCCTGCACCTATTGTCTATTGTCTATTATCTATTGTCTATGAGCTCTTATTGGTTTTAATGGCAGTGGAGCTGGGAATTAGATATGTTTTTTTCTCTCTAGCTATGTTTTTCTAATTTCAAAACAGCAGGATATTTCCCAAATTTACAGTAATATGACCTTTTAGGGAAGACCAGATGAGCTAGTGGGATCATAAACTTATAAAGGGCAACACTGGAGGATCGCCGTAGGCAACTGTTGAACTGTAACTTTACTTGTGTCGCAATTTAGCTACCAGTTGACATTTGGTGATATTGTGATCTTTCGTCGGGGAGAGTTATAGAAAGTTATATTAGTTGGATACTAATATATTAAAATCACATACTCCATGGTTTTTTGAGCTAGTTTTCCAAGAAAAAACTGCAGTAATCAAACCCAAAAGGAAAGGATGGGGCTGAAGCCCAGTGTGTAGATGTTGGAATGTTTTTATTATCATTCTTCTAGACCAGTGGCACTCCTAGTTTTCTTTACATATTTTTAGGATGTTCAAAAAGTTGAATAAAATAAACACTTAATAAATTAGTTAATTTATGTTTTTTGCTCATGTGACAAAATAAATGATATATAAAATTATACACAAGGGAAAATAAGACGAAAATTACCAAAAAAACATAAGAAAATGTAGTCGACCTATAACTTGTGAAGTTATGTTACATTTCTTATTTTGGGCACTGGGATGATAATGATTTTCTTAAAACAAGATGGGGACATTCGTCATCGGTTGGGGTGTTGAGTGTAAAAGTCAGGAAGTCATGTTGCAGTTGTATAAAGCTTTGGTTCGGCCACATTTGGAGTACTATGTGCAGGTCAGGTCACTACCTAATGGGTGGATATGGAGACTCTGGAAACGATGTAGAAGAGGTTCACCAGTTGCAGCGTGGATTAGGGAGCATTAGTTATAAGGAGAGATTGGATTGTTTTCTCTGGAGTGTTGGAGGCTGACGCTTAACCTGATAGAATTTTCTTAAAGTAAGAGTGGCAAAAATTGGATGGACAGTCAGAGTCTTTTACCCTGAATGGAATTGTCTAATACTGGAGGCCATGCCATGATGAATTCCAATAAAATGCTTTCTACGCCACATCTGTAGAAGTTGATGAGAGTAACTAGAGACATGCTGAACTTCCTAAGCCTTCTAAGGATGTAGAAGCATCGGGGTGTGCTTTCTTGGCCATTGCTTCGATATGGCTGGTCCAGGGGTTGCTGCCTTACAGAGCTTACAGTACCAGGGACCCACAGGTGCTTGTTTGCGTTCTCCCCATGACTGCATGGGTTTTCTCCGAGAACTTCGGTTTCCTCCCACACTCCAAAGACGTACAGGTTTGTAGGTTAATTGGCTTGGTATAAATGTAAAAATTGTCCCTAGTGTAGGATACTGTAGTGTTAATGAGTGGAGATTGTTGGTCGGTGCGGATTTGGTGGGCCGCAGGGCTTCCTTCCACGCTGTAACTCTGAACTAAGCTAAACCGGGTAGGGATGTGGTGGGACAGAGGCTGGTAGGTTGTAGGTGAATCCAAAAGGGGAAACAGGGGTTGTGATGGCAGATGGAACCAGATGGGGGAGAGGGTGGAGGATGAGAAAGGTAAACAAAGGGAGAACAATCCAGGTGAGTGTGCGGGAAATCGGGGATGTGGATTGACCAAAACTGGAAAATTCAATATTCATTCCATTGCATTGTAAGCCACCCATATGGAATACACCAATCTTCCAATTTGCATTTGACCTCAATGTAGCAATGGAGAAGGTCAACGACAAAAAGGTCAGTGTGGGAGTGGGGAGGAGAGTTAAAATGACATTCAATCTGAAGGTGTTGCTATGGTTCCTGCTATAATCCTCAGCTACCAGCCTGTGAAAAAAATACAGAGAATAAAAACGCATCTCAAATGTCCACTGAAATTTAAAGCAATAGAATAATTTGAGTTGAAGATGATTTGAAACAAGAATATTTCTGGAATAATGTAATTAAAACTGTTTCTATGAGGATTTTTCACACAGAGAGTGGTGAGTCTCTGGAATTATCTGCCACAGAAGGTAGTTGAGGCCAGTGCATTGGCTATATTTAAGTGGCCCTTGTGGCTAAAGGGATCAGGGGGTATGGAGAGAAGGCAGGTACAGGATACTGAGTTGGATGATCAGCCATGATCATATTGAATGGCGGTGCAGGCTCGAAGGGCCGAATGGCCTACTCCTGCACCTATTTTCTATGTTTCTATGTTTCTATGATATGGTGTTGGTTAATGAAAAATTCCCAAGACCTTTCACATCAGGTTGTGGAAAGGGGAATCCCTGAACCCTGGTCTGAGATGGTGGTTATCCTGGTCTGACTGTATGTTCATCTTTCCCTCCTATCTCTTAATAACTTCAATTGATATGAATTAGATTTAAAATAAAATGATAATCTAGCATACATTGTACAAAAATGATATTAGCTCCTATACCCCTTTGCATGTAGAAGTGTTTCATACGTCCCTCCTGAAAAAAAAAATTGAATGATGGTTTAATAATGAAAGCGACGTTCAGCACTCAATGTCTGAAGCTCAGTATTATTTGGAGCAACCGAGAATATTAATATAAGTTAACTTAATTTTCATATTAAGCGTAAGAACTTGAAGGTAATACTTTATAGCACGTCTCCTGACTCAAAACCCCCCATTTCAAGTAATCAAACATTAATTTTATAATTCTACAAGGAATGTTACCTATTGAATTGAAACAAGTAGCAAATGCTTTTTTGACCAAGTTTGGTTATCACCCTCTCATGAATCAATGTCTATGGGAAAGCGTTTATTGGCCTCATGAGATGTCTCTTGTTGCACAGTGAAAAATATTTACTTTATTGGCAAAGTGCTGAGAAAACAATGGATTTTCTGATACAATGAGAAGGATACTCAAGGGGCAAACATTCCAGTGTAACTATTGCAACATGTTACATTTAATTTAGTTTGGAGATACAGCGCGGAAACAGGCCCTTCAGCCCACAAAGTCGGTGCTGACCAGTGATCCTCGCATACTAACACTACCCAACACACACTAGGGACAATTGACAATAATGCCAAGCCAATTAGCCTACAAACCTGTTCGTCTTTGGAGTGTGGGAGGAAACTGAAGCACCCGGAGGAAATCCACGCCGGTCAAGGGGAGAATGTACAATCTTCGTACGGACAAGCACCCGTAGTCAGGATTGAACCCAGGTCTCTGGCGCAGTAAGGCAGTAACTCGACAGCTCCACCGTGCCGCCGTGTCATTGTGCCATATTACAGAAACAAAATGGTCAGAGGGCACATCATGGGAAGCTTGTGTCTGCCACGGATCGTACCATTATGTTGGAGGTACATGTTGTTGGGACTGTGCTCCTGTAGATATCTGGGGTCCTATTATAGCAATGGGCTCCTGCAAAATGAATGGATTATTACATTAGGAAAGGGGCATTGACAGTTGAATGGGGTGCTGTCATATGAGTGAACTCTTTTGGTGAATGAAGCACAGCTTATTTACACTCATAGTCATATATCACGGAAGCAGATCCTTCTTCCATGCCAATCAAGATGCTCACCTAACCTACCCCCATTTATCCATATTTGACCCATATCCCTCTCTATGTTTCCTGTCCATACGGCTGTCCAAATACCTTTTACATGTCATTATTGTAGCTGCCCCAATCACTTCTTCAGGCAGCAAGGTTTTTTTCTGTGCCATCTTGTGTGAAATAGTGGCCCCCTCAGATTCCTATCAAACCTTTCCCATCTTATCTTAAACCGAGGCCCTCTGGTCCCTCGCCCGGGGAAAAAGACCGTGTATTCATCTTGCCTATGCCCTTTACGATTTTATACATCCCTGGTCCAAGGCATAAATTTCTACCTATCCAACCTCTCCTGATAACTTATTCACTCAAGTCCTCACAACATCTTCGTAAATCTTTTCTGCACTCTTTCCAGCTTAATGGCGTGTTTCTCCTTCAGTTGGTTGTGCTTCATGAATGGTATTCTGTTGTATGAAAGTGCCTGTTATTGTTTGGCCCCTTGATATATTAATAGGCTATGGGACCCTGTCAGAGAAATGTACTGCTATTTTATAAATGGCCTTCTGTTAAATGAAAGGGCCTCAGCTTAGATTCTTGTGCCACAGAAAAATGAATGGACATCTGATAAATGAACAAGCTCTATTTTATGAATTGGCTCCTGCGTTGATAAGTAATTGGGCCTCTGACAATGATGGTCTGCTGTTGGGCCTATGAGCTTCTGCTGGATGGATAGGCTGCTGACACATAACATAAATGCTTGAAGCTTAAGCCATTCAGAGCTGTGTCCCAAAGTTCATTCTTGCTGTTGATGCATGACTTAAAAATCATATTCAAGATTCAATAAACCTGGTCAAATGAACAGGCTTCGCAGTGAGAGGCAAAATATTCCTGATGATATTGGTCTCCCATTTAATCTGCACACCTCTTTCATTGATTTACCATATTAGCAATGTTGAAAGTGTCTCTCCTTCCTGTGCAAAGAATGTTAACAAAGGATTCATACCGCAAGATAATCGCAGCGCACCTTTTTAAAGTATTATAACATATAAACCATATAACAATTACAGCACGGAAACAGGCCCTCTCGGCCCTTCCAGTCCGTGCCGACCATTTGTTTTCCCCTCGTCCCATCTACCTGCACTCAGACCATACCCCTCCATTCCCTTCACGTCCATATACCTATCCACTTTACTCTTAAATGTTAAAATCGATCCTGCCTCCACCACTTCTGCTGGAAGCTGATTCCACACAGACACCACCCTCTGAGTAAAGAAGTTCCCCCTCACGTTACCCCGAAACCTCTGTCCCTTAATTCTCATGTCATGCCCTCTTGTTTGAATCTTCCCTACCCTCAATGGGAAAAACGTATCCACATCAACTCTGTCTATCCCTTTCATCATTTTAAAGACCTCAATCAAGTCCCCCCTTAACCTTCTGCGCTCCAAAGAATAAAGACCTAACTTGTTCAACCTTTCTCTGTAACATAGTTGCTGGAACCCTGGCAACATTCTAGTAAATCTCCTCTGTACTCTCTCTATTTTGTTGACATCCTTCCTATAACTAGGCGACCAAAATTGTACACCATACTCCAGAATTGGTCTTACCAATGCCTTGTACAATTTTAACATTACTTCCCTACTCCTATATTCAATGCTCTGATTTATAAAGGCCAGCACACCAAAGGCTTTCTTTACCACCCTATCTACATTGCGATTCCACCTTCAGGGAACTATGCACAGTTATTCCTAGATCCCTCTGTTCCACAGCATTCCTCAATTCCCTACCATTTACCATGTACGTCCTATTTTGATTTGTCCTGCCAAGATGTAGCACTTCACACTTATCAGCATTAAACTCCATCTGCCATCTTTCAGCCCACTTTTCCAAATGGCCCAAATCTCTCTGTAGATTTTGAAAATCTACTTCATTATCCACAACACCACCTATCTTAGTATCATCTGCATACTTACTTATCCAATTTCCCACCCCATCATCCAGCC
This sequence comes from Okamejei kenojei, assembly GCA_035221665.1. NCBI lineage: Eukaryota > Metazoa > Chordata > Chondrichthyes > Rajiformes > Rajidae > Okamejei > Okamejei kenojei. The sequence goes on along the minus strand of CM069138.1, from coordinate 40,716,195 downwards.
CATCATCCACCCCATCATATTAATGGGTAGAGACTGCTGTTTGTGTAACAGAGACTTCCCAGTCATGATTTATTCTTCAATTGGATTTACAAATTTGTAATTTTTCCCCATGTCCATTCCCACCAGTACCCAACTTATTCCTGCAATACTAAAATGCAAAAAGTACATAGCAGCTTAATCAGCATCTTTAAGGGAAACCAATAAAAGAAAACACTGGAAACACTTAACAGGTCAGGCAGCAGCCTTAGAAAGAGAAACAGATTTAACATTTTGGGACCAAGACCTTGGTTCTAGTGAAAGGTCTTTGACCTGAAACGTTAACTGTTTGTTTTTTTCCAGATTTTCAGTATTTTTTTTTCACATGGATGGAAAAGGTCCGTGTCTTATTAGGAAGGAACCATTCTTTATTTGAATGCTGGCTAACTTGCTTCAATAATTGATATTCCTCCTGAAGTTAAAATGTTTCTCTTCATTGCCAATGAATGAGAAGATATCAGTGTTACATTTTGGACTGATTGTACAAAGTGCCTCAATTCCAAAACCTTACACACAATCTACATTCTCAATATGCAGCGAGATTCTAATTTCTTACAAACATGTTCAATGGTATGAAACATTTACAGCCTAGAAACTTTCCTCCTCGATCCATCTGATCCCAATAACAAATCTTTCTATTCGCTTCTCTCTCATGTCTTTATCCAATTTCCCTTTCATTTTATCTTTTGATTGCTAACCACCCTTTATTCAGGCATTCTCCTGATCTCTCAACTGATCTATTTATCTTTTATCTATATCTGGCTGTAAGTGGAAGTGTCTTCCCCATGTCTATTTATCAAACATTTTCACAATTGGTCTCCCTACAGTTTTCACTGTTAAAAGAATATAAAAAATATAAGCTCAGCATGTCCAATCTTTCCTAGCATTCTACTGCTGGCATCAATGCAATATTCACTTATTGCATCTTCTTCAATCCCTCCATTCCTCTTTATAATATGGAGACCAGAACCATTCACAATAACCTTAGTGGCCTAATCAAGGTGTTATCCAACTTTAAAATAACTTCAATTCTATACCTCTAGTGATCAGGGCCAGAGTTATGATTTCATAAGGTCATAAGTAATGGGAGCTGAATTAGGCCATTCGGCCCATCAAGTCTACTCCGCCATTCAATCATGGCTGATCTATCTCTCCCTCCTAACCCCATTCTCCTGCCTTCTCCCTATACCCCCTGACACCTGTTCTAATCAAGAATCTACCTATCTACTCCTTAAAAATATCCATTGACTTGGCTTCCACTGATTTCTGTGGAAAAGAATTCCACAGATTCACCACCCTCTGATTAAATAAATTCCATCTCATCTCGTTCCTAAAGGAACATCCTTTAATTGAGGCTATGAAAGGCTTTATTTATTTTCTTTTATGCAAAATTATTAATAACACTGGCATTATCTGTTTTTGCTCAGGTGCCTTTGTTCCTCTATACTATTTAGGTAGAAGATGTTGCCAGGACTTGAGCAGTTAAGTTATGGGTAGAGACTGGACAGGAGCACCCGTAGTTGTGATCGAAGGCAGCAACTCTATACGCTGCACCACCGTGCAGGCTTTATAATTGAGCACTGTTACTGCACTGCAAGTTGATCATAAAAATCCCACAATCAGAAGCCATTGATCAGTTTCCACATTTTTAAAGTCATAATGCAGCATTGCTAAAGCAAATTGAGTGAAGATCTACACACTGTATGGCTGCCATTTGCTGGTGAAAGAAGGATAAAACCTTTTTTCCAAGTATGCTTTCAGGGTGGTGGTGTTTTTTTGAGCTGCAGGTAACAAGGATTGCATTATATTAAACTAAATTTATAATGAAATTATTTTATCGCTCTTGTATCAGATATGTCTTCCTGTATTTCGCCACCCATGTCTTCATTAACCACATATTTGGTGGAAAATGCAGATTTTTAAAGTATACTTCCAATTACCAAGGCCAATTGTTCAGGTGAACATTGGACAATGATGGACCTAATGCCTTTTATGAACGGCTTCCTATCATTTACCAACATTCAAATATTACTAGCTCCTATCTGCAAACTTAATATGCCTTGACCTTAGTTATGAGCCCATCATGTACAACCTGTTCAAAAGCAAAAGATCAGGCAGTGGAAGTTGACTATATGGGACTTCAGCAAGACCTTTGACAAAGCCCCGCATTGTTGCTTCTGTAAATTGTCCCTAATGTGTAAGATAGGACTATGGGTGGTCGCTGGTCGGGGCGTACTTGGTGTGTTGAAGGACCTGTTTCCACGTTGTATCTCTAAACTAAACTACACTAGTCCTATCTGCCCATGTGTAGGCTCAAATCTCTCTACACCTCTCCTGTCCATGTACCTGTCCATTGTCTCTAAAATGTTGTTATAGTACTTGCCTTGTTCCATATACCTACACATTGTGATGCAGCTGTACAAGTCGATGGTAAGACCATATTTAAAATATTGTGCACAGTCTGGTCACCTAGATATAGGAAGGATGTCATTAAGTTGGAAAGAGTGCAAAATATGTTATGGAATTGTGAGTTTGAGTTATGAGAAGCTGGTAAGACAGGCATTTTTTTCCTTGGAGCGTAGAAGGTGGGAGCATAGGAATGCAGCCTCATGATAGACTGATAGAAAATTAAATGGATTCATGATGACATGGTTTCAGAATTGGATTATTCATAGAAGACAGCGTGTTGCGGTGGAAGGTAGACATTCTGCTGGAGGTCTATGACGTGTGGAGTTCCATAGGGAGCTGTGCTGGGACCGCTGTTGTATGTGATATATACATATATATAAATGACGGGTGTAAATCACATGGGTTAGTGAGTAAGTTTTGCGGATGACAACAAAATTAGAGTTGTCGGCAGTGAGGAAGGCTGTCAGATCAGCTGCAGAAATGGGTGGGAAATGACAAATGGAGTTCAACCTGAGCAAGTGTAAGGTGTTACACTTTGGGAGGTTGAATGTAACAAGAGAGTATACAAAACACAACCCTTAACAGCATTGGTGTGCAGAGAGATCTTGGAGTCCAAGTTCATTCTTCAATGAAGGTGGCACACAAGTAGATAGGGTGGGAAAGAAGGCAGATGGTATGCTTGACTTCATTGCTATGGGCATTGAAAATAGGTCAGGAAGTCATGATGCAGCTGTATAGAACTTTGGTAAGGCCACATTTGGAGTATTGCGTGCAGTTCTGGTCTCCTCATTACTGGGAGGATGTGGAGACTTTGAAGAGGGTGCAGAGGAAGTTTACCAGAATACAGCCTGGATTAGAGGGTTTCAGCTACAGGGAGAGGTTGGACTTCGCTGCTTTCTCTAGAATGGTGGACTTGAGGGAAGATTTGATAGAAGTATATAAAAGTATGAGAAATATAGACAGAGCAGACAGTCAGAACCTTTCTCCAGGGTGGAAATGTCCAACACTAGAGGGGAAATGTTTAATGAAGATGTGCAGGAAAGTTTTCTACACAGAGAGTGGTCTTGGAACGCATTGCCAGGGGACATGGTAGAGGCAGATACAATAATGATGTTTAATAAGCTATTCGATAGGCACATGGGAGATACAGGGAATAGAGGGATGTAGATCAGGTACAGGTAGTTTTACTAGGCTTTATATTCTGCATAAACCTTATGGGAAGATGGGTCCATTCCTGTGCTATACTGTTCTATGTTTTATGAGACTGAGTGAAAACTTATTGAGGTGTACAAGATCACGAGGGGCATGGACAAAGTGAATACACAGTATTTTCCCCTCGGTACAGGATTTTTAAACTAGAGGGCATTGGCTCAAGATGAGCAGGGAGAGATTTAAGAGGGACCTCAGGAGCAACCTTTTCATTCATAGGGTAACATTATCTAAAATAGATGCCAGTGGATACAATTACCAATTTTGAAAGACATATGGACAGATATTTGGATGGGAAGAGTTCAGAGGACCATGGGCCAAATGGAGTTAAATGGGACTAGATCAGAATGCCATCTTGGTCAACATTGGCAAGGTAAGCCAAATAGCCTACTTAAGTGCTGTAAAGCTCTCTGATTATATCTGCATTGGCCTTCTCTAATCTTTTTGTTACTGTTTTCAATGAGTAACAAGTTTGGCCATGTTTTTTTGAGCTGCGGGTAACAAGGATTGCATCATCTATTAAATTAAAAGTCCCACCTTGACCACTTCCTGCCTGCGCTCTATATTGATTTTAGAAAAAAATGCTGCCATGTATCGCAGCAGCTTTTGGCCATCTTACTCACAGTCCTCCTCCGCTGAGCCAGCCACGAGGATTTTTCCCTTGGATGTAAAATAAAAAAAGTTATGAGTGTTCACAAAAAAATTGCGATCAGCTGATTGGTCCTCTCGCCTGTCAATCACCGTGATGAAGGTAACGCCCCTTCCGGGGGGGGGGTGGGGGCAGAACCATAAAACCCCGGATGCCTGGGAGTGAGTCAGTCACTCTGCAAGATCGCGAGGGAGAGGCCATGAATGTCATTCTAAGCTGTAAATCAACTGAACTGTGAGTCTGCATTGAACTTGCAATAAATGATTTGTAGCCCTTAATGACAATGCCATGAGTTGTTTGGCCTGCTGCCATGTCTGTGGTTGACAGTGCAATGCTTAATTGGAAATGAAATGAAATGACAATGCCATGTGTTGTTTGGCCTGCTGCCCTGCCTGTGCTTGAAACTGCAATGCTTTATTAGGTCTGACTGTGTTTGGAATGAATAAATGCTTTATTAGGTCCAAATGTGTTTGGAATGAATAAATGCTTTATTAGGTCCAACTGTGTTTAGAAGGAGTAAATGCTTTATTAGGTCTGACTGTGTTTGGAAGGAATAAATGCTTTATTAAGTCTGACTGTGTTTGGAAGGAATAAAAGCTTTATTAGGTCCGACTGTGTTTGGAAGGAATAAATGCTTTATTAAGTCCGACTGTGTTTAGTCCAAAAGTCATTTTGTGACTTGCACTTAGTGGACAGGCTGCACTGATTGCGTAATTTCCGGTGAGTGCAGAGGTCATGCTGATTGCGTAATTTCCGATAAGTGCAGAGGTCACGTTGATTGCGGAAGTGCCGCTGACTGCGGAAGCCCCACAGTGGAGAGGCTGCGCTCAGCCGTGTGAGTAGATTCAAGAAAGATTGCTGTCTTATATATGGTGTGTGAGTCAGTGTGAGTGTGAGTGTGTGTGAGTGTGTGAGAGTGAGTGTATGTGTGTGCATGAGTGTATGTGTGTGTGAGTGTATGTGTGAGTGTGTGTGTGAGTGTATGTGTGTGAGTTTCTGAGTCTGTGTGTGAGTGTGTGAGTGTATGAAGTGTGTGTGTGAGTGTATGTGTGTGAATGTGAGTGTATGTGTGTGTGTGTGTGTGTGTGAGTGTATGAGTGTGTGTGTGAGTGTATGAGTGTGTGTGTGTCTATATGTGAGTGTGTGTGTGAGTGTATGTGTGTGTGAGTGTATGTGTGTGTGAGTGTGTGTGTGTGTGTGTGTGTGTGTGTGTGTGTGTGTGAATGAGTGTATGTTTGTGAGTGTATGTTGTGAGGTGGAGGGTGTGTGTGAGTGTGAGTGTGTGAGGTGTGTGAATATGTGTGAGTGTATATTGGAATTGGTGTAGAGGTGGAATAATGCGTTGGGGGACCAGCTCTCCAGTGTGAAGTAGGACCCAACAGGTCCCACTTAGTCTAGTATTAAACTAAATTTATAATGAAATTCTTTTGTCTCTCTTGTATTAGATTGTTAGTGTCTTCCTGTATATTGCCACACATCTTCATTAATCACATATCTTCATTTAGTGCAAAATGCAGATTTTTAATGTTTGCATCCAATTACCAAGGCCAATTATTCAAGTGAATATTGGACAATGATGGACCTAATGCCTTTTATTGGACAATGATGGTCCTAATGCCGCTTGCTCCCTTTGCCAAGCACCTGCATCACTAAAGGGCCTGTCACACCAGCATGCGATTCCATGCGGCAAGCACGACCTAATGTGGTCGCTTGAGCCGTCCGGCCACACTTCGATCGGCGGAGCCGTATGGAGTTGTTCGGAGCTGGTCCCGACGTCGCGCAGGGCTCCGAAAAACTGACCATGTTCAAAATTCCGCGTGACAACGGCCTGTCGGCCCACAGCCGCCTCGACGCCGCATGCACCGCCTCGACATTGTGCCTTCGTGACCCTCTCTGCATGCCTGTGTGTCCCTCTCTGTGTGTCCCTCTCTATGTGCCGCCGTGTCGCTCTCTGTGTGTCGCTCTCTGTGTGTCGCTCTCTGTGTGTGGCTCTCTGTGTGTGGCTCTCTGTGTGTGGCTCTCTGTGTGTGGCTCTCTGTGTGTCGCTCTCTGTGTGTCGCTCTCTGTGTGTGCCTCTCTGTGTGTGCCTCCGTGTCCCTCTCTGTGTGCCTCCGTGCCCCTCTCTGTCTGCCTCCGTATCCCTCTCTGTGCCTCTCTGTGTGCCTCCATGTCCCTCTCTCTCTCTGTGCCTCCATGCCCCTCTCCCTCTGTGTGCCTCCGTGCTCCTCTCTGTGTGCCTCCATGCCCCTCTCTCTCTGTGTGCCTCCGTGTCCCTCTCTCTCTCTGTGCCTCCGTGCTCCTCTCTGTGTGCCTCCATGCCCCTCTCTCTCTGTGTGCCTTCATGCCCCTCTCACTCTGTGTGCCTCCATGTCCCTCGCTCTCTGTGTGCCTCCGTGTCCCTCCCTCTCTGTGTGCCTCCGTGACCGTCTCTCTGTGTGCCTCCATGCCCCTCTCTGTCCTTGCGGACTTACCGCGGACTTCGCTCCAACTTCGTGCCACTCACCCGACCTCTGTGCGGCCCCTGCTTCCGGTTTGGTCGCGCTCACCGCATGTAGGTCGCATGCTGGTGGGACCGACCCTGTACGGAGATCACTCAACCTCCGCGCGGCCCCCGCTTCTGTTTTGGTCGCGCTTGCCGCATGTTGGTCGCATGCTCGTGGGACAGGCCCTTAAGGCACATTTTAACAGGGTGCACTATGAGCCTCGGGATGTGGTTCGCCAAGTCTAACACGGGAGAGCCGGGCTCGGGCTCGTCCCAAAAGTTCCTCAATGGCACAAGGCAACATCACTGCAGAAAAGACGGCTCGTGGTGGAGGAGGTGAGAAGACGGGAGGAGGCAGAGCGACATGCCAGGGCCGTCTCAATGGCCAAGCAGGGCCAGTGGACTAACTGGGAGAGCCTGGAAAAGATGAAACTCAGCTGGCATGACATCTGGCAAATGGAAGGATCTCGGCTAAGTTTTGTCATCAGAGTCACTTAAGATGTTCTACCATCACCCCAGAACCTGAAGCTGTGTTTCGGTGAAGACCCCACTTGCTCCCTTTGCCAAGCACCTGCATCACTAAGGCACATTTTAACAGGATGCACTATGAGCCTCGGCCAAGGGCGTTACACTTGGCGGCATAACTAAGTTCTCAGACAGCTGGCATCAATCCTGGAACAGAGGCGAACGATCACAAATGCTTCCCCACCAACATCGGCAGGAAATGTCCACTTCACAACATTTGTACCAGCAGGCCAACCTCCAGAGCACCAGATAACATAAATGGATGCAAGCATTCTGCAGCCTGCTCAGGGTTGGTAAATGGAAGTGGACTTAGAAAAAAAGGCTTGTTTTTCCCCCAGACATTGTGGCTACAACACTCTGGCCAGACATGGTCCTGTGGTCCACAACAGTCAAGTTGGCATACATTGTGGAATTAACAGTTCCATGGGAAGATGGTGTTGAAGAAGCTTATGAGAGGAGAAAGACCAAGTACTCTGAACTGGCAACTGAAGCTTCCCAGAATGGCTGGAAGACCAAGATTTTCCCTGTCGAAGTGGGATGCAGGGGATTTGTTGCTACATCTATGACCAGGCTATTAAAGAAAATGGGGGTGAGGGGTCGCTCCCTCCAACAAGCGATCAAAGCATTATCAAATTCTGCAGAAAAAAGCAGCAATTGGATTTGGATCAAAAGGAGAGACAACAATTGAGCTGCAACGATGAAGACAGGAGGGTATGGAATTGAGGGGGGTGTAACTGGGACGCTAGGTATCACCGTTGAGCCCTCTGGAGATGTTGTGGGCTAATCAATGAAACCTCAAAGAAGGAGGGTGCCAACCTGATGACTTACCTACCCTACCTTTCACTACTCCAATCCCACTGCAAATAGCAAGAGTGCCAATTTATTACAGGGATTGAAACATCAAGTCCTATTAGCTCTACTATGCACAGCTTCCTATCATTTACCAACATTTAAATATTACTCGCTCTTATCTGCAAACTCAATATGCCTTGACCTTAGTTCTGAGTCCATCTTCAAATGCACTTTAAATGTCAACAGAGATATGGTGGTCTGAAGGACCTCTTTCTGTGCTGTACAATTCTATGACTCAATGATTCTATTGTTTCATGGCTCCAGTCATTGTTGATTGGTGACATCCTAGATATTATTTCTGGTCTTTATTTATTGCTGGTATCCCAGTTATCTCTCCAACTGAACATTAGCAAAATTTAAACGTGTCCACGTTTTCTATTTGTGCATTTGTATGTCTGGCTGGCTCTCTGAATATCCGCTAACCCATTAATCTGTCAATGCACTTATCCGTCATCCCTCACTACCTATCAATCCATTACCTCTATGTCAATCCGTCTCTCTATCTATAAATGTGTACATCCACATGCATTACCTGCTGTCATGGTTGATCAATCATACCTTGTCATTAAACTAGATGTTGATAAATTGGAAAGATATTTCATAAAGTTGATCAAAATAAGTTTCTTTTTTTTAGAAAAGATCAGCAAATTCAAACTCAAAAGTGATGGAATTATCTTGATTAAAATATGGACATGGTAGCAAGCAAATTGCTCAAGATATATTTTATCAATCCTTCAGGTATTTCTCTTTCTCAGAGAGTCTGAGTTTTCCAATGGGTATTTTGGCTGCTTGAGCACTTTGCAAATTGATCCAATTGAGATGAAACAGCTTGGCGAACAAGTTGGAAATCAGTTCTATCTAATCACTGCTTTTTCTAAGAGGTATTGTTGCTGGACGTTGGATGTCAGGACGTGTAAAAGCAATCTATATGAAATAGTTTGATTAGGTACGTGGTCAGTGGGGGCGCTGCGAGACGGCTGCCCTGCCAGCAGCGTGTTAGTAATTTCTACTTTTTTTGTTTTTTTAGTTTGTCCAAATGTTTGTTTTAATGTCTCTCGGTGTGTCTTGTGTGGGGGGTGGGGGGGGGGGGGGGGGGGGGGGGGGGGGGTAAGGGTGAACAGCTTTCGGTCACCTCCTACACGGAGAGGCGACTTTTTCCATGGATTGGTGCGACCTTTCCCGGAGTCGGGTCTGGAGCTTCAGCAGCGGGCGCAGCATTAACTTTTAATCGCGGAGCGGGCGAGACCTCGCCGGGGGTCGCCAGAAGGGAATGCTCTGATCTCTGGCCCGCGGCAGCCTGAAGCCGCGGTCTGCAGAGCCTGGGATCCCTCATTGGTGACTTCTAACCGCGGCGCAGCGGGGACTTAGTTCTTCGACCGCCAGCTTGCGGCCTACAACATCTTGAAGCTGCGGTCTCCGGTAGCGAAGCATCGATTCAGGACTTACCTTCAAGACGAGAGGGCCTGTACACCTGGCCACCTGCAGCGGCGATTGCGGAGGTCATGGTCCCAACCACGGGGAAAAATGGAGCAGGACTGTCAGTACCTCGTGCCTTCCACCACAGTGATGAATGCTGTGGTGGATGTTTTGTGTTAAATTTTTATTGTGTATTGTGTGTTCGTTTTTATTGTACCGCTGCTGGCAAGTTCATTTCACTGCACTTCATTGTGTATGTGACGAATAAATCTGATTATTGACTATTGACTATTGACTATTGATACTGGAACTAATTAAAAAATACGTCACGGTTACATGAAAATTGGGGGTGAAGAGCACAATTCCTAAATTTAGAGAGTTTACAATTTTCCTGCAGGCTTTTGGAAAGCTCATTGTGAATGTGACTGTGAGTGTCAACAGAACAAGGGAGTCGACAGGTTTCACAATAGGTCTTGACCAGAAACGTCACCCAAAACTTTTTGTGTCTATCTTTGGTTTAAACCAGCACCTGCAGTTCCATCCTACACAATCATTTTGAACTGATTGATTTAGTTGTGGGTGAGCAATGTCCACACAACCCTTTCCTCTGCATCCACCACTAAACCCTGATGGAGGAAGGATCCTGCACAAACCAAAATGCCATGGTATTGACAGTTTGTTGTGTGATAGAATAAAAAAGATATTTTGTGATAAGCATCAAAGGAAGATATTGAATTCTTCACCCTTTTATTAGACATACTGTATATGGATAAGGCTATCAGTGGGAAGACCAGCATTTATTGCCCATTCCTAATTAACCTTGAGTAGGTGTTGAGTCATCTTCCTGAACCACTGTGGTTCTATTGCAGTTCACAGAGCTACTGGACAGGAAATGTTCATGTTTGGATGTGGTGGAGTTGAAGGAATAGCTATGTTGTTCTATGTCAGAATTGGCAGAAAGATTAGGAGTGTAACTTGCTCAGCAATGGAGTCCGCTATGTCTGTGTCCCTTGTCCTTCTTAGTGGAAGTTGGTCACAGAGTTATATGGCACAAAAACAGAACCTTCAGCCCAACTCATCCAATGCTGACCAAAATGTCCCATCTCAACCAATTTGGACAGGTTTGGCCTATATCCCTCTAAATATTTTCTACTAATGTACCTCTCAAATGTCTGTTAAATTATGATCTTGCAGTTACCTAAGTTACCTCCTCCAGCTCAGTCTCTGCCTATGCATGCAAGCGAAACCCTCATTGTCTGTGGCCAGGAGAAGGCACTGGTGGTCTCAGGCTTGCCCCAGCCACTCACTCTTAGCCTCTGTAAAGGCACTGGCAACCTAGGGCTTCTTCCCAACAGCTCAGTCTTGATACACACTGTGGCCACACTATGCTGTACTGGTGGAAAGTAAGGATGCTGGACTGGAGAGGCGGTTCAGACTGGTGTTCTGTATAGGTGAGATGGAGAGGATGTTCATTTCCTTAAACTGACAGGTATATATTTCCATGGATATTCTGACAGCTTCAGGTTCGACATTGTGGAATCCCAGTTGAAATGATGCTATCCTGCTGCGATCCAGATTGGTGAGCCTGACATCTGTAGCAGGTAAATTACTGGAGGGGATTCTGAGAGACAGAATCTATCAGCACTTGGATAGACAAGACAAGAGGTGACCAAGAAGATTGTTGATGGTGGTTGATGTTGGTTATATGGACTTCTGCAGAGCCTTTGACAAAGACCCACAGGGCAGAATAGTCTGGCACATAAGATCACACGGGATCCAGGAAGAGGTGGCTAATTCGATGTATAATCGACTTGATGGTAAGAAGCAGAAGGTGATGGTGGAAGGTTGTTTTTCAGACAGGAAGCCCATGACTAGTGATGATCCACAGGGATTGGTGCAGGGCAGTGGAATTACAGCAGGATCTTGATCAGCAGGTTAGGTGCACTGAGGAATGGCAAGTGAAGTCCAAATCAGATAAGTGCAATTTGGAAGTCAAACCAGCGTAGGACTTTCACAGTGAATAATAGGGCACAGGGGAATGTTGTAGTGCAGAGGAACCTTGGAGTACAAGTAGATAGCTCTCTGAAAGTGGTGTCACATGTTGATAGGATGTGAAGAAGGTGTTTGTCATGCTGCCCTTCATAAGTAAGGCCATTGAATGTAAAGGTTGGGCTGTTATGTTGAGTGTTACAAGATGTTGGTGGGGTTGCACTTGGAATATTATGTTCAGATTTTGGTCACCTTTATATAGGAAAAATGTAATTACACTGGAAAGATTGCAAAAAATATGCATGAGAATGTTGTCAGGTCTCAAGGGACTGAGTTATAGGAAGAGGTTGGGCAAGCTGGAACTTTATTCCTAAGAGCATAGAAGATTGTAGAGGTTTATCAAATCATTTGGAAGCATAGCCAAGTTGAATGCAGAAAGTCTTTTCCCCAAGGAAATAGAATCAAAAACTAGAAGGCATAAGTTTAGGGTGAAATGGGAAAAAAAGAAAAGGGGACTCAAGGGGCAACTTCTTCACACAGAGGGTCATACATATATGGAACACGCTCTCAGGGAAGTGGCTGAGCTTGAAACAATAACAACCTTTAAATGACATCTGGACAGGTACATGTATTGGAAAGGTCTAGCTATGTTTAGTTAAACACCATTACGAAGCACTGGATTTTGGGAAAGGCTGGATGCTTTTGGAGTTTAATGCAACAAACCAGTAACACGGGCTGGTGATTACAACTCCGGAAGCTATTTCCTGATCATGGAGCATTCAGAATATTTTCTTTACAATGTACTGCCTCGTGCACCTGCTAGCTCCCTGCTTATTAAATGTTGCCAGGCCTGGTCACTAATTGAAATTTCACAAAGCTCTGGAGGTAATATATGTGCGAGGGTCAGATGCTTCAAACTATTGGAATTGTTCCAAGTGAAGCATTTCCCAAATACTGGATTGAGAGCCAAGGATCTGAGCTGCCAACTAGGTTGCCGAGGGAAGCAGCAACGGATCTCTGCTGGGTCGCTTGGCACTTATTGCCGAGTACTGAGCTGCGACAATAGCAGCTCATCCCCTATCACCAGCACTAAACACACAATGCAGTCATAACCCCACCTCGGGCTCTGCTTACAAACTCTAGCTCAGGTTTAAGGCCATAACATTTAAGGCAGAATTGATGGGCAGTGTGTGACAGCTTAAGTTACTGGGCTGTATGGAACTAAGGAGAGAGGGAATAGGACCAGTGGTATTGTTACCCTGGGAACAAGCAAGCACTTGCTGGGTTAAGGGGGCACCTTCTGTGTCATCATAATATAATATAAGATTGCAAGTGTGAGGCTTATCTCATCAGGAACTGGGCTACTGAATTTAGTGCTTGACTTCAATACATCATTGATTATGGAACAGAACAGGATCATGCTGTCTGTGCCAAACATGATGTCAAGCAAAACTAATCTCTCTGCCCGCATGTGTTCCATATCATTCCATTCCTTGCATATCCAAGTGCCTATCTAAAAGCCTCTTAAACATCACTATCATATTTGCCTCCACCATCAGCATTGGCAGTACATTCCAGTCTGAAGAAGGGTCTCGACTCGAAACGTCACCTCCACGTTCTCCAGAGATGCTGACTGACCAGCTAAGCTATTGCGGCACTTTCTGCCCTTCTTGGAATATAAACTTTAGATAAAAGTTAGGATACCTGGGAGAACACTCATGCTCTTCTTCAAATTACTGCATCCATCTGAAATAGTAGACACAGCCTAAAAAGTAAGGCACATCAAACAATACAACACTGAGCACCAGGCAATAGTTATTTTCTCATGCAGTGCAACAGGAGCCAAACCTAGACCCTTCTGACTCTGAGAATGGAGTAGTACTTGTTGAGATACAGCTGACATGGGAACCCATGGATAGCTTCAGAAAAGCTAGCTTTCTGGGTCAGCCACTTTGGCTTGACCCATGCACACTCAGACAGCAACCTAATGAATTTTAAATGACCTCCATTATCTTCAACTACATCTGCACCATACATCACCCAGACTGTGAAACCACCTCCAGCTCTACCCCACAGCACTATGTCTACAGCTGCCCTTGAATAACTCCCATTTCTGCTGCTGATCTGCCTCAGGATCGAAGGATCCTGCTGTTGACTCTTGGCAATATTGTCAGATGAGTGTCAATGTTTCTATAACATTGTCTACCAATGTAATATGAATATTAGCCTTGTTAATTTAAATTAGTTAGCCACCTCTGGTCAAATAAGAATGGGATTTTCCAGGATGTAACTTTTCATGAGCAAAACGCCAAGAAGATGTGTCACCTTCCTGGTGTCAGGGTCAAGGATGTCACTAGGGGTACAGGTATTCTAAAAGGGGACGGTGAACAGCCAGAGATCACGGCCCATATTGGAACCAATGACATAGGCAGGAAGAGAAAAGAGGCTCTGCAACCTTTAGTGAGTAGGTAAATCTTTACAAAGAAGGACCGCTGTGATTGTAATCTTGGGATTAGCCCTTGCCACATATGAGTGAGGGAAAAATAGGCAGATATTACTGTTGACTGTGTGGTTAAAAAGCTGGAAGGAAGTCTTCAGATATTTGGATCATGGGAGGTGGGGCTTGTACAATAGGGACAGGGCTGTTTGGATGTAAATCCACATCTAGTGTATGGGATTCTTTTAAAGGCCAGCTGGTTAGAGTTCCTGTGAGGATGAAAGATAAGGGTGCATGCTTTGGGAACCTTGGATGATAAGATGAAGAATGGTTCTAAGGGGAGAATGAGACGACCGTGGCTGACAAAGGAAGTCTAAGGCAGCATTAAAATGAAAGGGAACGTATCTAACATTGCAAGGAAAATTAGCAGCAGGCTGACCCAAACTGTGAATCTCTTGGTTACAGGCCGAAAGAAAGCACATTCACACGGGTCGCATGGATCAGATCAATGGGAGACAAGGGGAACTGGAAACTGTTTCTCAATAACTCTCCTTCTTAAAACAGAACCAAGTAATTTTTAAAGAAAAATTATAACAAAACAGAGAGTGTAAGTCAGCAATTCATGAAACAAGGTGAGAATAAAAGAGCAGAAGTCAGGACAGCGATTTGGTAAAATATATGGCAAAAAAAAGAAATGGTAGCTCATGTACAATCCAGTCTAACAGGATGTGTGAATCGTTTGCATTATATATGGAGAGGATAGAGATTTCTTTTCCATGGTTAATACTGCAGCCTTGGAAGAAAATGCTAAAAATGGCAGACAATAGTGCAGTGAAGATTCCCAAGCAAGAACAAAACTTAAATAATGCTTGGGTGGTACAATAGACCTACTGGCAGTGGTATCACTCTGACTGAATGCCTCGCCGGAGGGCACGACCTCCCATGGCCAACCTGGAAGACCCTCAACACATTACGAGTGGAGCAGGGGAGGTGCAAAGCACTTATGAAAGCATGGAACTACCAGGCAGAAGACACATGCAGCTGTGGAGCAGTACAGACAATGTCCCACCTACTGGAGTGTGACGACGCCCCTCAGTGCAGCCCCCAGGACCTGGCTGAACCGACCCGACCAGCTGTGACCTGCGCCAGATACTGGCAGAACGACATCTGAGATTGGAACGGACTCGAAGAAGAACTGGCAGTGGTACTACCTCACAGTTCAGTGACCCAGGTTCAATCCTGACCTCCGTTGCTGTCTACACGGAGTATGCATGTTCTCTCTCGGTGACCTTGTAGTTTTCTCCTGTGTGCTCCTGTTTCCTTCCATGTATTAATGACGTGCTAGTTATTAAATTAATTGACAAATATAAATTGCCCCAGGTGTAGTTAAGTGGTAGGAGAATAGGGAAGGGAGATGTATGGAAATGTAAAGGAAAAGAGGAAATTGGCAATGTGAGAAATAGATTGCTCTGAAAGTTTGCGGATGATATGAAGATAGATGGAGTGGCAGCTAATGTAGAAAAATCAGTGAGTGTGCAGAAGGACTTGGACAGGTTTGGAGAGGGGGCAGAGAAGTTGCAGATGGAATAGCGTAGCAAAGTATGCAGTGATGCATTTTGCTAGTAGGAATAAAAGCGTAGACTATTTTCCAAATGGGAAGAGGATTCTGAAATCGGGGATGCAAAGGGACTTGGGAGTGCTGGTGCAGGATTCCCAAAAGGTGTAGTTGACGATTCCCTGCTATCTGTGATTGTTCGATTGAGCAAGGGGAATGCTGAAGCAGGTCTACGAGCACAAATTAGAGAATGGAAACAGGTCCTTTGGCCCAAAATAATCCATGCCAACCAAAGCGCCCATCTAAACTAGTCCCATTTGCATGTGTTTGACCCACATCCTCTAAACAATGTTCTATACATGTACCTGTCTAAATGATTTTTAAATGTTGTACCTACCTCGACCGTTTTCTCTGGCAACTAATTCCATATGCATACCATCCTATGTGTCAAAATATTTATCCTCACTTACTTACTGACTGCCTATTATACCTCCTGGCATTTAGGACAGCAACGAAGGTCCTCCACTCCTGTCTGTTCTGGGCTAGCTTCTGGACACTACCCCAGGTCAGGTCTCCATCACGCCCAGTAGTGTTGATTCCTTCAGTTGCTGTTTCCGTAACATATTTGTTTTACGAGACAGGGTTGTTAGCCGTGTGCTCAACCTCCAACCTGGAGGACCAGTGGATCGCTCTTCATCTCGCCTCTACCCTTCGACCTGTCCAGCATGGGAGACCATAACAGGAGACGAATCTCCCGCTGGCATAGCTCTAGGGGTCACTGAGACACACAAGCTCCCCGACCACGACAAGGTTGCAATCCAACGGGGAGATTTATCCTCAGGTTCCTATTAAATCTTTCCCCCCCCCTCACCTTAAATTTATGCCCTCTAGTTCCTGATTCACCACGCTACGAAAAAGACTATGTGCATTCACCCTGTCTATGTCCCTCATGACTTTATGCACCTCAACAAGATCATTCCTCAGTCTCCTATACGATAAGGAATAGTCCTAGCCTCTCCAACCTCTATAACACTCCCCAAGGCTTTTACTGTTCACTGTGAAAGTCCTACCCTGGTTTGACTTTCCAAAATGCAACACCTAATGGGCCTGTCCCGCTTAGGCGACCTTTTAGGCGACTACAGAAGACTATGCAGTCGCCACAAGATCGCCACATGTGCGCGGGTGGTTGCCGGGGAGTCGCCTTCATGGACTTACCATATACTCTGCGTCTTTTTACAGCGCCAACCTTCCTGCTCATCGCGATGCGTGTCTGTATCACCTTGGCTTTGCACCGTGTGAATTGTTTAGACTGGGCAAGCGGGGGAACGCTGTCTAAAACATTCACATGGACTGGTGAAGGAAGCGATGTGTTTGTGTGTGTATGTGTTCCACTCTGACAGTCGCCGTTCCAGATCCCGTTTTTTCAGGAGACTGCCGGCAACTTGACAGTCACCGGCCGTCCACTAAAAAATCGCCTAAGTGGGACAGGCCCATGACACTTACCTGAATTCCATTTGCCATTCCTTGATGCACTTATCCAATGGATCAAGATCCCACTGTAATTCTTGATAACCTTCTTCACTGTCTATATCACCTTTTTAATGTCATCTGCAAATTTACTAACTATGTTTTGTATTTTCTCATCTAAATCATTGATGAAGATGACAAACAACAATGGGTCCAGCTATGACTCCTGAGGCATACCGCTAGTCAGGGTAGTTGAGAAGGATCTTCATGAAACATAGATGTCGACTGAATTAGTGTCTGGCATTGGGTTATAGTTCTCTTCATATTTAGTGTTTGCAAAGATCTTTGTAATATAGCAACATCATTCATCTACTGCACTTCTTCATATTATCCTATTTCCAATGGGGCTACAGAGAAAGCTGCACACATCTTAAAAGAAACCTTGCAACGCAAATGTTCGAAGATTAGTTTCATTGTAAATGATCAATTGGTTAACTTCTTGCTTAAATGCCACGGGACTTCATTCTGGTTTCACTCCAGCAGAGAGAGATACTTATATTATAGTTTTATTTTCTTCACATACTATTGAGCAAGGTACTGTCTGACTTAGAGGGATGGATAGAGACACAGCGACTGAAGTAGAAGGCAATGTATATTCAGAAGAAAAGGAAAGCAATTCAAACTAAGTGAGAGCACAAGTGTCACAAGACTGAGTTAGTTACGGACACTGAAACTGAGCCTAGGTAAAAATCAGTTTATTTTTACCTAGGCTGAACAGGAGAAAAGACATCAGCTGAACAGGAGAAAAGACATGCCCAAAGATACTAAAATAATGCATAATAATTAATTGATTCCATCATCGATACACAGATAACTACAGCTCATGAGGTGCAGAATAGTGCCGTGTTATTTGTCAGAAGGTTTGCAAGTTCCTCAGTGCCTGAAACAAGTGTGTCCTTAGACACAAGCACCCAATACTTGGATTTCAAGCAGGAGAGCTAACAACAGACAAAATCTGTAATAAATGTGTTTATCTGTGAAAATGATTTGCATATTTTCATTCCAAGAGTGAATACAGCATAGACACAAGAAGCTGGTGTAACTCTGTGGGTCTGACAGCATCTCTGGACAAAAGAAATAGGTGACTTTTTGGGTCGAGACTCTTCTTCAGACAAAGAGTCAGAGGAAAGGGAAATGAGAGATATATACTGTGATGTACATGTGCGGACGGGACGTCAAAGGACGAGAAGCCGAAGCCAAGAAGTGGAAGCCAGGATACCGAACGGACACAATGCCAAAAGGATACAAAACTGAATGGACACGACGCTGGAAGGATACGAACCGTACGGGCACGATGCCGAAAGGATACGAAATCAAACGAACAACACACAGATAGGGCATGACGTCTCCGGGGACAGGATTAGTCCTATACCTTGTCAGCAATTGGTCCAGACCCCCCGCGTCCATCACATCACCAGCCAGGGGGGAGATGGGAAGTTGGGGGGCGGTGGGGGGGCAAGGGGGAGCTTGAGCTTGTGTTTGTGAAATGGGGGCAGTAACTCCAAGCTGCTGTGTTTGCCACAGAGGCGGCGATGTGATGGACGCCGCGTGGGTCTGGATCAATCGCTGACCTTTGTCGATGATTTGTCCTATCATGTCCAACTACAAATTCCTCGGGGTACACATCTCGGAGGATCTGTCCTGGTCCCTCAACACCTCCAAGCCTTTACTTCCTGAGGAGGCTCAAAAAAGCCCACCTGTCCCCCCAGATCCTGACCAACTTTTACTGCTGTATCATCGAAAGCATCCTGACCACCTGCTTTACGGTATGGTACAGCAGTTGCACTGTAGCAGACAGGAAGGCACTACAACGGGTGGTGAAAACCGCCCAGTACATCATCGGTGCCCCGCTCCCTGCCATGGATGCCCTCCACCGAAAACGGTGTCTGAGACGGGCCGGGAAGATCATCAAGGACCCCTCCCACCCTAACCATGGACTGTTTGCCCTCCTACCATCGGGGAGGCGGTACAGGAGCCTCAGGTCCCGCACCAGCAGGATGAGGAATAGCTTCTATAATAACACTATCACACTGCTGAACTCGGAGTCCCGCCGATAGATTTCCACATCTGTATTTATTTATCTGTATTTATCTATATATTGCTATCACTACGTACTGACACTAAACTGCATTTCGTTGTACCCATACTTGTATCTGTGCAATGACATTAAAGTTGAATTGAATTGAATTGATTGACAAGGTGTCGGACCAATCCCGTCCCCGAAGATGTACAAGGTACAACAATTTAACTATTTCAAAATGTAATAAGGTACAACAATTCTGGCAGCAAATATTGATTTTTAAAGTGTTTCAGTGTTTCATACCTATTTATCATTTCGGTTTCATGTGCATTCGGCGTCAGATTGTTTTTGGGCTTAAAATCTGACGGGGAATGAACATGACGTTGAAAAGCCTCTGTGGCAATCGCAGCAGCTTGGAGTCACTGCCACCATTTTACAAACACAAGCTCAAGCTCCCTCCCCCCGGCCAATAATCTGATAGACGCGGGGGTCTGGACCAATCGCTGACCTTTGTCGATGACTGACAAGGTGTCGGACCAATCCCATCTTCAGAGACGTCATGTTCATTCGGCAGCTTTTCAATGTCATGTCCATTCTGCGTCTTGTCTTTGCGGCGTGGTGTTCGTTAGGATTCGTATCCTATTGGCGTGATGCACTTTCGGTTTTGTGTCCTTTCAGCGTGATATACTTTCGGTATCTTGGCTTTACAGCGTGATGTACTTTTGGTATCTTGACTTCCACTTCTTGGCTTCGGCTTCTCGTCCTTCGACGTCCTCTCCGGATACTGTGATGTAGAGAGATGTAGAACAAATGAATGAAAGTTATGAAAAAATGTAACGAGATAAAGGAAATAGGCCATTGTTAGCTGATGGTACATGATGCATCATGATACGCCATGATGTATTATATGTTAATGAGCCAGACAATGTGATGCATCATCACATGTATACATAGAAGCACATATAGGGTATTACGTGCTGGACTAATGTTTGGAGTTCCTGTATCCTGTATCATTGCTGGACTAATGTTTGGAGTTCCTGTACCCATAATAGTATGTTGGACCAACAAAAACTCTACCTATACCCAAAGTCCACCTTAGCATTGAGTAGATTTAAATGCAAGGTCACGCATAACTAGAGAATTGCATTTTAACAAGGTAGAAGGCACAGCGAGACAGGAATGAATTTTGACCTGAATTTAGTCACAGAATATTTTGGTGATTAAATTCCAATACCATATATCCATTGAAAAGCTAAAGTGAAAAGATATTTTGGAATCAACTAAACAGTCATGAGGAAGAATAACCTTAATGATAATGCACAGCTTGTGGATAAACTGTGAAGGTTACATTTATTTTATGCTTTTTAAAGTGTCTTTTTTAGAAAGACAGAGGATCATTAAGTGGCCACACTATGATGAGGCAGGACTATTCAGTGTGCGTTTGAGAGGTACCCATCTGTTAAATAAATTTTGCTGACAAAAAATAATGCAAATTTATAGCATAAAGTCATGGATTTCTGATGAAAATGATGGCGTTGAACCACAGAATAATCAATGGAATTTAATTAGTTAGATGGAGCCTGGCATTCAGTTTACAGGCCATAATAGGAATTGCAAGTGTTTATGCTCCCTTTAGATTTTACTGCTAATACATAGAGTGAAAAATCAGCGGAAAGATTGCAGAACCAAGTTAATTTTCATGAATAACGGAATGACATTTTTGTTATTACTGCTAATATATAGAGAAAAATCAGGAAAAAGGTTCCGGAACCCAGTTAACCATGCATCATGAATAATACAATTAAAATTAACCAGCAGGGTTAAATAACAAATCATGAATTACAAATTCAGCATTATTTTTTTTTCTCTGGTAATCTTTGCAAAGCCAGCAGCTGCAAAATATAAGCATGCCCTCTCAAACATTCCTCCACAATTGCCAAGCATGTGACTTTAGTATCTGTATCATTGATTGGGACTGCCTCGCGGAATGTTTGACCACAGCAGTACCATTGAATGTTATCTAGTGGCTGCAGCATTCTCACATGATCAGTACCGTGAGGGAGAGGTACAAACTTTTATGATTTTGCATTATTTGTAACAGTGCATTTTTGTCATCACGAGACACATGGCAAATTCCACAAAGTAAACAGTATGACGGAGTATCTGTACACTGCACATGGCTCGATTCTAAGCATGTATTCTTTCCCCTGGCCAGTTAGCATGCAACATAAGCTTTTTGCTGTACCTCGGTACACGTGACAATAAACTAAACTGAACTGAGAATATCTTCACTGCTTTGCAACAGGAAAGATCAAGAAGCACATAAAACGGGAAAACCATATTATATTAATATCAATGTTTCAATTGAAAGAAACCAATCCTAATAGTCTTTGGGCGAAATAAATTAAACATTCTTTTACAAGGCAACACAAAAAAAGAATGCTTATTATTGCTACATCCCTGCAGACAAAAGGTAATGGAAATTATATCAATTAGTTATGTGCATATTTCTACAATCATTGATTTCTATTCTTCCCTATAAAAATGGAAACTGGACTACTTAAAAGCCTGTTGCAGAGTCAAAGAGGTCAAAAATGAATGGCTAACTTGTGTCATTGAGGTCCTTCTAATTTCCTACTGACCTAATTCAACTCCTGGTTGTTATTGGGATTTTTTAATAGATTATTTGTTGTAAAAACAGCTGCAATCTAGCAATACCTTGGTACTTCCTAATTCATTCATTCCTTCCCCCTCATTTAAGCCTAACTATAGTAGAAGGAACATTGGGGTGATTGTTTTGTTTAAATACATGTTGTTGGCTGTAGCAGATGACGGAGCTAATGAAAAACAAACATAAGGGGCTTCTGGATTGGAAGTTACACCATTTATAAAGAGAAAAGGAGCAGCCGTACAGACTCTTGAACTACAGACTTCTAACACAGAGAAATACTTGTGTATATTTTATTACACTGAAGGTGCTATGTAAATACAAGTTGCTGCTTGCACCAAAGTTGAATAATTGATAAAAATACAAGACTATAATTCACTACACCAAGAATATAGGCTCAAATTGGATTAGCATGGGTCAGGGAAGAACATTTTGATAACTTGGAAATAAAAAAAAAATTGCAGGTGTTAGGAATCTAAAATAAAATTAGAAAAATGATGGAACTACTCAGCAGTTCAGGCAGTTTCTGTGAAAAGAGAAATCATTTCAATGTAGATAGACACAAAATGCTGGAGTAACTCAGCGGGACAGGCAGCTTCTCTGGATAAAAGGAATGGGTGATGTTTTCGGTTGAGACCCTTCTTCAGACTCGACCCAAAACGTCACCCATTCCTTCTATCCAGAGATGAGTTACCAGCATTTTGTGTCTATCTTTGGTATAAACATTCATCTGCAGTTCCTTCCTACACAATAGAATCAATGTTTTAGGCCAAAAACATTTCAGCATAACTTCTTAATCTCTTGTTAGTTGGCATGGACAAAGAAAGCAGGTGTTCACAGCACGTTTCTACAAATAACACTGATATGGAAGACCAATCTAGATTACATTTTGATCGCAAGGATTCTATATCAGTCATATTCAGGAATCTATAATTGAAAGCTGCTACTTAAGTCCAGCTGCATTTAGTCAGAAAGGGATTTCATACAGGACTTGACAGGGGAGATATAGAGATGATATTTTCTCTGGCTGGGATGTCTAAAAGTAGCTTTCTCAAATGTCAGGTCCCAGTGGAAGCATGGGGTGTTGAGTTTAGAGTTTAGAGACACAGCATGGAAACAGGCCCTTCAGCTCACCAAGTCCATGCCGACCAACGGTCACCTGTACACTAGTTCTATCCTACACATCAAGAACAATTTCAAGAAACCACTTAATCTATAAACCCGCATGTCTTTTGAGTGGGGTAGGAAACCGGAGCAACCGGAGAAAATTCACATGGTCACAAGGAGAACATGCAAGCTCTGCACAGACAGCACCTATTGTCTGGGTAGAACCCGGGTCTCTGGTGTAGTAAGGCAGCAACTCTACTGCTATGCCAGTGTGCCACCCTGTTGCTGAGGTATATTTTGTGCAAACGTCTTGGTCGTCTTGGTTGACCAGGGGATGAGGCCTATTCTTCATAAGTTATCATTTTCTGTTTCCAGGAATCTGCACATCTCTGCGATGACTTGATCAGGTGCCAGAGTGGATTGGGTACCAGATTGACGTTTCCAAAACTTGATGCTCCTCAAAACATTGACAGGAATCACAAAGAGTGGTGCTCCATCTCTGGAATACACACTTAGATTTGCAGATGTAATGTGCATCAACCGAGACTCCCAGCACAGGCAGGCAGCCACTTCATTAAAGCCAGTCGGCATTGCTTATGATGCTGATGTATGCACATGAATGCAGACCAACTGATGAGCTATTGCCTTGTCAGACTGCTCTTGACAATGCATTTCATATCTCCAGCTGTTACACAACCAAACATAAAGCCTTAATATCGTGAGAGCATTACAGAGGCAGCTTGAATTATCTGAGCAGAGTTTGGACATAGGCAAGTACTTTGTCATCTACAGTGGCTAGCAAAAGTATTCATACCCCTTGAACTTTTCCACATTTTGTCACGTTACAACCACAAACGTAAATGTATTGTATTGGGATTTTATGTGATAGACCAACACAAAGTGGCGCATAATTGTGAAGTGGAAGGAATATGATACATGGTTTCCAAATTTTATTACAAATAAAAAACTGAAAAGTGTGGCGTGCAAAAGTATTCAGCTCCCCTGAGTCAATACTTTTTAGAACCACCTTTCGCTGCAATTACAGCTGCAAGTCTTTTAGGGTACGTCTCTTACCTGCTTTGCACATCTAGAGACTGACATTTTTCCCCATTCTTCTTTGCAAAATAGCTCAAGCTCAGTCAGATTGGATGGCGAGTGTATGTGAACAACAATTTTCAAGTCTTGCCAGAGATTCTCAATTGGATTTAGGTCTGGACTTTGACTGGGCCATTCTAACACATGAATATGCTTTGATCTAAACCATTCCATTGTAGCTCTGGCTGTATGTTTAGGGTTGTTGCCCTGCTGGAAGGTGAATCTCCGCCCCAGTCTCAAGTCTTTTGCAGACTCTAACAGGTTTTCTTCCAAGATTGCCCTGTATTTGGCTCCATCCATCTTCCCATCAACTATGACCAGCTTCCCTGTCCCTGCTGAAGAAAAGCATCCCCACAGCATGATGCTGCCACCACCATGTTTCACAGTGGGGATGGTGTGTTCAGGGTGATGTGCAGTGTTAGTTTTCCACCACACATAGCGTTTTGCATTTATGCCAAAAACTTCAATTTTGGTCTCATCAGACCAGAGCACCTTCCTCCACATGCTTGCTGTGTCCCCCACATGGCTTGTGGCAAACTGCAAACGGGACTTCTTATGGCTATGTTTCAACAATGGCTTTCTTGCCACTCTTCCATAAAGACCCGATTTGTGGAGTGCACGACTAATAGTTGTCCTGTGGACAGAATCTCCCACCTGAGCTGTGGATCTCTGCAGCTCCTCCAGAGTTACCATGGGCCTCTTGGCTGCTTCTCTGATCAATGCTCTCCTTGCCCGGCCTGTCAGTTTAGGTGGACGGCCATGTCTTGGTAGGTTTGCAGTTGTGCCATACTCTTTCCATTTTCGGATGATGGATTGAACAGTGCTCCGTGAGATGTTCAAAGCTTGGGATATTTTTTTATAACCTAACCCTGCTTTAAACTTCTCCACAACATCATCCCTGACCTGTCTGGTGTGTTCCTTGGGCTTCATGATGCCCAAGGAACATTGTTTGTTCATTAATGTTCTCTAACAAACCTCTGAGGCCTTCACAGAACAGCTGTATTTATACTGAGATTAGATTACATGCAAGTGGACTCTATTTACTAATTAGGTGACTTCTGAAGGCAATTGGTTGCACTGGATTTTATTTAGGGGAATCAGAGTAAAGGGGGCTGAATACTTTTGCACGCCACACTTTTCAGTTTTTTATTTGTAAAAAGATTTGAAAGCCATGTATCATTTTTCTTCCACTTCACAATTATGCGCCACTTTGTGTTGGTCTATCACATACAATCCTAATAAAATACATTTACATTTGTGGTTGTAACGTGACAAAATGTGGACAAGTTCAAGGGGTATGAATACTTTTGCAAGCCACTGTATATTACAGAAATGGAGATTGTATGTCTTCTGACTTCAAAAGCAAATTGTACCTTTGAAGCCAGTAAAATTGATTCCACATATGTAGTTGACCATAGGAAATTTGAAACATTTGTCACATATTTAAACATACTCACTATGAACATTATTTTCCTTTTCAAGACTATTGTGTCACTCAAAAACGTCTCAAGGCATTTCGTTCTGGACAAATTATACGTGGCCTGTTGGAAACAATTCTGTACAAAATGCTACAGTGCTACAAAATGCTAGAAATGTTTAAACATTTGGAAAATTTCAATATTTTCTTTCCTTAAGTTTGTTTGTTAATCTTCAGTAGCAGCAAAACCAATGAGAAAATGAACCTGCGAGACTCAATATTGAGTTCAACAATTTCAGATCATTATTCGCTGCTCTCCTGCTGCTGTTACATGGTTACTGCTGTAATTATACCTTCTAGACTTTCAGTTCTTAACTTGTTCCATTACCACCACTCACTTAAGCATTCTGCCTTTCATTGATCATTGGCCTTCTGTGTTGTTCGTTCCTACTTCCCTAAACTCCAAACTCACATGATACCTGATAAGGTTTGAGTAGGAAGGAACTGCAGATAGACACAAAATGCTGGAGTAACTCAGCAGAACAGACAGCATCTCAGGAGAGAAAGAATGGGTGACGGTTTGACTCGAGACCTTTCTTCAGACTGAAAGTCACAGGAAAGCCAAACTCTGAAGAAGAGTCTCAACCCAAAATGTCACCTATTTCTTTTCTCCAGAAATGCTGCCTGACCCGCTGAGTTACTCCAGCTTTTTGTGTATACCTGATAAGGTAAACAGGAGAAAGCTGTTCCCATTTGAAGACAGTTCAAAGACAAGGAAACATCATATCATATCTATCTATATATACTTTTAAAACTCTGTGTGTGTCTGCCGACTGCCGTCCGGCTGCCGGTGACTGTGTCTGCTGACCGCCATCCGGCTGCCGGTTGGCTGTCACATTCCGTTTTTTTTTCAGATAAGATTTTCGCCCTTTGATTCCCTGCTCCGCCAAAACCGGACCCTCAGGTACCGCCGTTTTTTCCATTTCGCCAGACGTTACGCTTGTACATTCACAAAGGCGCTCCTCATTACATTTAGACGTTTTTACGTACACAATTTTTAATAAAATCCTTCCCCCCCCCCCCCCCCAATTTTTCAAAATCTTAAAACAATCAAAGTGCTCACACCCATAGAATGTTGGTGAACGTTTCATCGTGTGATGTCACAATGCCCAATATTCACAGATGTCCAATCGGAATGAATCTCAATTACATCTGCCCTTGCACCAGCCCCGCCCCCCCTCCCCCGCCTGATGTTCCAGCACATTCCATTGTGTGATGACACAATGCCATCCCTCACAGATGTCCAATCAGAATGGATCTCATTTACATCTGCCTTTGCCCCCCCCCCCCCACCCCCACCCCCACCGCAGCCTGTGTCGAAGTGCGTGTTCATTTGTGTGGGAATAGAGAAAGAGGATTGGGGGTGATAGGGAGTGGGGAATAGATGGACTGTCCCTACCCCTCCCCCTCCCTCACTACCTTCCCACTCTTTCCCCTCTCTCCCCCCCACCTCTCTCCCCCTCCCTCCACACTCTTCCCGTCCCTCCCCTACCACATCTCCCTCTACCCCTCCTTCCCCCCTCCCCACAACTCTCTCCCCCCCTCTCCATCTCCCTCTCCTCACCCCCCCCCCCCTTCTCCCACCCCATCCATCCTTTCCTCTCTTCCCCACCTATATAACCATATAACCATATAACAATTACAGCACGGAAACAGGCCCTCTCGGCCCTTCCAGTCCGTGCCGACCATTTGTTTTCCCCTAGTCCCATCTACTTGCACTCAGACCATACCCCTCCATTCCCTTCACGTCCATATACCTATCCACTTTACTCTTAAATGTTAAAATCGATCCTGCCTCCACCACTTCTGCTGGAAGCTCATTCCACACAGCCACCACCCTCTGAGTAAAGAAGTTCCCCCCCACGTTACCCCGAAACCTCTGTCCCTCTGATCCCTTTTCCTCTTTCCCCCACCGCCTCCCCCCATCCCCCCATCCCCCTCAGTCCCTCTTCCACCACTCCCCCTACCCCTCTCCCCCTCCCTCACAACGCTTTCACTTCTCTCCCCCTTCCCCACTTAGTGTGTGACTAGAGATTACGCTTTTACATTCACTAATGCACTCCTCATTACATTTAGACACGGTTACGTACACATTTTTAATAAAATCCTTCCCCCCGCCCCCCAATATTTCAAAATCTTAAAAAAATCAAACAGTTCTCACCCATAGAATGTTGGTAAACATTCCATCGTGTGATGTCACAATGCCAAATGCTCACAGATGTCCAATCGGAATGGATCTCATTTACATCTGCCCTTGCACCAGCCCCCCCCCCTCCCCCCCCCCCCCCCCCCCCACCCTCCCCCCCCCCCCACCGCAGCCTGTGTCAAAGTGCTTGATCACGTGTGTGGGAATAGAGAAAGAGGATTTGGGGTGATAGGGAGTGGGGAATAGATGGACTGCCCCAACCCCTCCCCTCCCTCTCTACCTCCCCACTCTTCCCCCTCCCCTACCACTCTCCCCATCCCTCCACACTCTTTCCGTCTCTCTCCCCCTCCCTCCACACTCTTCCCCCTCTCTCCCCTTCGCTGCCTCCCTCTCTCCTCCCCTCCCCCACCCCGCCCCCACCCCCCTCTCCTCCTCCCTCTCCATCTCCCTCTCTCCTCAGCCCTCCCACCCCCTCTGTCCCCCACCCCTCTTCACCCCCATTTCCCCCCCACCCCCTTCCCCTCGCTCTTGCACCACTCCCTGCTACCCCTCTCCCCCCTCTCCCCCCACTCTTCCCCTCTCCCTACCCTTGCCCTCCCCTTTTCTCTCTCTCTCTCCCCCTCCTCTCTCACCCCCTCTCTTCTCTCTCTCCCCACCTCTCTCCTCTCATCCTCCACTCTTTCCCTCTCCACTCTCTCTCCACCTCTCCCCTACCCCTCTTCCTCCCCTCTCTCCTCTCCCCTTCTCCTTAACCCCTCTCCTCTCACCTTCCCCTCTCCTCTCTCCTCCCCTTCCCCCACCCCTCTCCCACCCTCAGGGACATGCTGCCCCGCCCCCCCTGCAAACGCACGTTGGGGTAACAGACCCAATGGGTCTGCACTTGGTCTAGTAACTATTAAAACTCTGATCTTCTATATTTATTTGTGTGTGTGTTCATGTGTAATCACATATTCGTGAAAAAATGACACAGTTGTAAATTCGCTCTTCTCAAGTTTACCCCCCAGTCTAGTTCAGTCATAAACCACCGAGTCAAGTACTGGAACAACTAAACTTTATTTTTAGATTGAACAGCAAGTTCCCCTATACAATAACTAAACCACCGCAGGCATGGTCCTTGTTCTTGCCTGGCCAACCCCTTCAGCCTCGTGTAAGCAGAAACACTCCAAAAGGTCACGCAGTCCCAAGCGCACTTCCAGAAGATTGACCTCGATCTAAGATGGAGCCACCTTTTATAGGTCAACGAACCTTGAGGGGCTGAACTACATAGGGGTGGTCTCTTTACAGTCCAATCAAACATATTAATCACATCAATACATTATTGACAGTTCCCCAAACCAATTACAGAGTCTCCCATACATTGTTTCTAGGAGAAGCTTCTGGAAGGAAGCTAACTGAACTGAATAATGCAACATTTACCCTGGAACTCAACAAACCTGCCAGGGCTTAACACTTTGGCCAATCAACAAACAGCAGGGTAACTGTCTCGCAACATTATTTACATTATTTATAATTTGTTTGCAATAATCCAATCAACTTTATGCATTTACACTTTTTTCGAGGTCCTCTGCAACAATCTCATTCATTCTGCCAATTTAAGAGATACTCATATAGTTCTTATCTGCAACATAGATCTGGGACCTAGACTTACTGGCACCATTCAGCAGCTTGTCTTTTTATATACAGAAATACAGACTTGACCAAAATGGCCTAGCAATACCTGAATCCTCTGCTACATTTTGGTTCTATTCCTGTTCCATTTTGGCCAGGATTTACACGGAAACGGCAAAACATTTTTACACATTCCGGTAGAGATTTTTCCCATGGAGTCCAAAATCTACTTATCTGAAACTTTCAGGCTTTATTTCTCGACATTACTGAAAATGTTTAAAAATACTTTGAATTTAAAATTATTTTTACTTTAAAATCATTCCTCAGAGCTTCCAACACGCATTGATACAAAGTTGCATGACAAGAACACTGGCACCAACACTGAACTTTTCAGCTCAGTGGCATCTCGCAGCAAGTACACCCGACATTTGCAACAATGTTGCCATTATAGCTCCTGGCAGGACAGGAGGGGGAGGGTCAATTGGTATTGCAATTGGGGATTAATATTTGTTTTCAACTCCAGTGCTGGGGGAGACTCACGAGCTATGATCTTTGCTGATGAGTGCTCGAATGTTATCTTCAGCAACGGGTTGAGTTGGAGGACCATGCCTCCTGTAGGAGCTACGGGTAGGGGACGGGTGTGTTAGGGGAGCAGACTCTACACTTGGTCTAGTAAATTTAAAAATTAATGTAAAAGATACAAGTGGGTATGAGGAATATGATATGATACGATAAAACTTTATTCATCCCCGGAAGGAAATCGATCTGCCAACAATCACAACACACAAGGTACCCAAAAACTTGAGATTAAAAGTGTAAATCCTCTAAATGTGGTCTCACCAATGTCTTGAGGGGCTTATGCTGCCGCCGAGGCTCATGCTGCCTCCGAGGCTCCCGCAGCCACCGAGGCTCATGCTGCCGCCGAGGGTCCCGCTGCCGTCGAGGCTCACTCTGCCGCCGAGCCTCACGCTGCAGCCGAGGCACCCGCTTACAGCCGCCGAGTCTCCCACTGCTGCGGCTCCCATCGTCGCCACTGCTGAGGCTCCTTCGGCCCAGACAGGCCTCGCTGCCCAGCTTCACCGCAGTCCCGGTTGTTTGGCGGGTGGATCAGACCTGGGCCACACATGGTTATACAGAAAATAGCTATGAAGTAGAATTCATCACTCGAAGAGGTAAAAGTTTTAGAATCAATCGAGGGATTAGAATTGGATAGCAATTATGAGAAAATAATTTGCAGCACCATCAGGAATAGGACCAAGAGGATTGCTTTATTAAAAGCCTGTTGAGATTCAGTGGATTAAAGCACCCCCTTCTGTGCCATAGTCATCCTATTAAACCTATAATATAGACTATTTCCAATGACAAACATTCATAAACATTAAAAATTGAGTCTCAACAAAACTGACTAAACCTGTGCATATTTCGAGCATATTTCAGAAATGAAACATAGAAGTTTAAATTGTAACACAAGTCAATATAGCGGTCTATACTTAGAGATTCACAGAGGACAACAAGATAGGCAAGCCATCAATTTATATGATTACATATACGGTAGTGTAAAACCCACATTTATGGCTTCAGAGTCTAATACTAAAAAAACTGTAATCAGGAAATATATACTGAAAATGCTGATGATGCTCTTCAGGTCAGTCAACAATTGCAGAGAGCAGATAAGATAATAAGAAAATAGGAGCAAGAGTGGCAATTTGGCTCTTCAAATCTGCCCTGTCATTCAATGTGATCATGACTGACCTGCGCCAGGCCTTAACTCCTCTTCTGCACCAGTTCCCCATTGTCCTGGATTCACTGATCTTTCAAAATGTATTCTACATCCTCTATAAATACCGTCGGTTATCTAGTCTCCCACACTCTTTTGGGTTAGACAATTGTACAGATTTACAACTCTCTTCTAGAAGACGTTCTTGCGCAGCTTAATTTTTAATCAGCATCCCTAAAACTTGTAACTATTTTCTTCATTAAAAATTCTCTCATGAGTGGAAACATCTTGACATCTTGTGTATAAAATTTGGGAGGTCGTGTTGCAGTGTGTTAGACATTGGTGAGACCACATTTAGAGGATTTTGTTCACTTTTGGTCACCATGTTATAGGAAAGATGTTGTTAAGCTAGAAAAGGTGCAGAGAAGATTTCCGAGGATGTTGTCAGGACTCACCAGAGCTATTGGAAAAGGATGAGCAGGCTAGGACTATATTCCTTAGAGCGCAGGAGGATGAGGGGTGATCTTATAGAGGTGTACAAGATTATGAGAAGAATAGATCAAGTAAATGCATTGAACCTTTTGCTCAGAGTAGGTGAATCGAGAACCGGAGGATATACAGTAGGTTTAAAGTGAGGGGAGAAAGTTTAATAGGAATGATGGGCAACTTATAGTTTTACACAAATGGTGATGGGTATATGGAACAAGCTGCTGGAGGATGTAGTTAAGGCAGGTACTATCATAATGACATTTAAGAGACATTTAGACAGATACATGGATAGAAAAGGTTTAGAGGGATCTCGACCAAGTTGGACTAGTGTAACTGGGAAATGTTGGCCAACATGGGCAAGTTGGGCCGAGGAGCCTGTTTCCGCGCTGTATCACTCTGCGACTCTGTCTACCCTGGATGATCAAAAAATGCAGAAGTAACTCAGCGGTCAGGCAGCATTTCTGGGGAAAATGGATAAGTGACGTTTTAGATGGCGGCCCTACTTCAGACATTTGAGAGGGGAGGGGGGAAGAAACTTGAAGCAAGAAAAGACTAGGTCAAATCAGGGCCGGCAATAGATGATCGGAGACAGGGTGGTTCCCTGGTTAGCCAATTGTTGGCTAGTGAGAGTATGGTCCCAAGAAGGGTACATCATTGTGAACTGTGAAACTTGTTTCATAGAAACATAGAAACATAGAAACATAGAAACATAGAAAATAGGTGTAGGAGGAGGCCATTCGGCCTTTCAATCCAGCACCACCATTCATTGCGATCATGGCTGATCGTCCCCAATCAATAACCCGTGCCTGCCTTCTCCCCATATCCCTTGGTTCCACTAGCCCCTAGAGCTCTATCTAACTCTCTCTTAAATCCATCAAGTGATTTGGCCTCCAATGCCCTCTGCAGCAGGGAATTCCACAAATTCCACAAATACCTGACTTTTAGAGGAGGATGGAGGGCAAATTGGGTAAAAGCGAGGTGAGGGCGAATTGTTGTGTATGCAGAAGTTACCTAAAATTAGAGAATCCAGCATTCATACCATTGGGTTGCAAACTACCAGGCAAAATATGAGGTGTTGCTCCTCCAATTTGCATGTAGCCTCACTCTGGCAAGGGAGGACTTGTGGAGGGAGCAATCTCTCAGGGTGGCAGAAAGGGGTGAAGATGGGAAGATGTGCCTAGTGATGGGATTATGTTGGCAGTGACAGAACTGTTGGAGGATGATGTGTTAGATCTGTGGCCTAAGTTGGAGTTGGTGGCCTTTCCTGGAGACTGACAGGCGTTATAAGCCGCATGAGTCTGCGGGGATCCCTTTGCCAGGGATCGAAGCTCCAACCGCTGGGCCTGTGGACTTTAATCATCATGAAGCGCGCGTTCTCTGGTAAGAAAAGGCCAACTTGGGAGTTTCATGCCGTGGAGAGAGTTTCAAATGCCCCGACGTGGGAGTTTCGATTACGCCGACGGGGGCTTCGATCGTTGGCTGCAGGGGCTTTGATCGCTCCAACTGGGGATGGTTTGACTGCCCCGACCGTGGGAGAACAAAGAGGAAGAAGATTTAAATTTATTGCCTTCCACCACAGTGAGGAATGTGGAATCCACTGTGATGGATGTTTATGTTAACTTTTATGTGGTTGTGTGTCTTGTTGCTTTCCACTTAGTATGGTAACTCAAATTTCACTGTACCTTAATTGTTACGTGACAATAAACTGACCTTGAAACCTTAATCTTGAAACCTTGGATGTGGAGGCTGATGGGGTGAAAGGCGAGGATCAAGGAAACTGCCCTTGTTGCATCTGAGGACAGAGGGAGCGAGATCAGAACGACAGGACACAGAGGAGAAAAGTGTGAGGGACACATTAATGACAGAAGAGGGGTAAACCACATTCATTAAAGAATGAGGACTTCTCAGATGTCTTTGGAAAAACTCATCTTGGGAGCAGATGCAGTGGAGACAAACAAAATGAGAGTAGGGTATAGCATCTTTGCAAGAGGCAGGTTGGGAAGTGGTGTAGTCTAGATAACAGCAGGAGCCAGTAGGTTCTAGTAGACGTCAGTTGATAGTCTGTCTCCTGTGATGGAGACAGAGAGATCAAGAAAGCGGAAAGACATTACTTATTGTGCCTTCTCAGGATCTTAAATATTTCAATAAGATCACCCCTTATATCCAACAACTATAAATCTAATTTATTTAGCTGCTGATTGAAAAACTTTCTCATCCGAGGAATTAGCCGAGATCATCAAACAGGAGATGTTAACTGTTTCCCCCTCCAGCAACACAGCCTGGGCTGCTGAGTATTTATAGCATTTTATGGATTAAATTTGTTTCTGTTGTGTTTGTGTTTAATTATGTAAATAGGTTACGAGCTAAAGGACATGGTGATGTCATTGTGCTTATAAATGTATAACATTAAGTGCCATGTGCAAGGAGTTTCTTGTTATTAGAGTGGGAATAAATATCCTTGTTCGAGGCTCCTTTGTTCTGTAATTGCATTTACAAGTACAATGTAACAGGATTCCAGCAGTGTTCAGGGTTTACCTCAGGATACATTATAATTAGTGATGAAGATAGCGTATGAAAGAAAAGAATAAAGAAAACTCAATTTAATGCTTATAAACACTATATACACACTTGCATTCAGTAGGTGAAAGCAAGAATAGTAAAAAAAATAGTAACAATCGGACTCTGATTGCTCTGTCTCTGAACTGCAGGCTCAGTAAGTTCATTTTACTTGGTTCCCATGGGTGTGATGATGAGGAAACAAGGAGAAGCTTGAGCAACACTGCAGCACAGCTGGTAGATATAACTACCGGGTTATAACTGTCTCTGTGGAGTTTGCACATTCTCCCTGTGTCCCCATGGGTTTTCTCCAGGTGCTGCACTCTCCTCTATCTCCTAAATATTTGTGATGAGTAGGTTTAATCGGCCATGGTAAATTGTTCCTATTATGTAGGTGGATGTTAGAATCTGAGGGGAGTTGGTAGCAATGTGGGGAGAATGAAATACAATGAGTGTGTAATGGATGCTTGACTCTACGGACTGGAGGGCCTGCTTCTGGTCTATGACTTCATGATTCTACAATGCTGCTTCTCATGGTGAATCTTAAAGCGGAACCAACCATGTTTAAAGTAAAATTAAAGCAAGTCATGCAGTGCGAGTCTGAAAATAGTGGACAGATTGAAAGTTAAAGTGTAAACACACAGGAGGCTTGAGTAATGTTACAACATTCAGTGGGAAAAGAACAAAAAAGGAGGCTAATGTGCAGGCTGCTTCATAGGCAGCTGAAAGGATGTCAGCAAGGTATATGACTCCTCTACGTCCAATATGGAATGGATGGAGACATTATTCTTGGGCTAGAAAATATTGCAAGGATTCATAAGAGAGAAGATTGGCTTACAGAAATCAGCTACAAAATGTCACACCATAAAGACTCTGAGGAAAGCTGCAGATATTTCATTTGCAGAAGTAACCCAGAGATTGGAAGAACACAGAGCTGTCTGTTATGGAAAATTCAACATGTACAAAATGACCCATAAAAGTATTTTAATGTTGGAGAGATTATGGATCAACACACAGAGGCAGATTCATCTGTGGTCCAAAAATTGAAAAGATCCAGTCAACATTGTCTGTAGCCTTGCATTCAAATTAGAATAGTAAGATTAAACAAGAACTTACCAGTTTGAAGTTTGATCTTTATTTTATGAGGAGTGAAGTTGAGGGATTACGTGAAGAAGGCCCGCCAGGCGCATGCGCGTCATACTTCAAAGCAGCGGCGTGAAAACACAGAAAACAAATAGCCGAAGTAACATAGTAAGGCTCGTAGAAGACTAGAACTACCAGATGATCTCTTAGATTATGAGGGTGGGAGCGGAGGGCATGTAATCCCTCAACGTCACTCCTCATAAAATAAAAATCAAACTTCAAACTTGTAAGTTCTCGTTTAATCTTACCATTTTACTTCGGAGTCACGTGAGTGACTACGTGAAGATTTCAAAGCTCTGTATTTTCATGCCGTCGATGCACACCACACGACAATCTGCTTCGGTTGACACAGTAGGGAAATAATATATTGAACATTGCTTCGAATTATTCAATAACTATTGGTAATAATACTAAAGCCAGAAATAACCCCTCTGTTTCAGGGAAATTTACAAACAATGATAGAAAAACAAGCAAAATGAATTAAATGTGACCCAAAACAGCATGCCCAAACCGTGGCACGGTCTGTACAGGTTTGTCAGAAAATTGAGAAAATGTTGCTGCTCTAGACCATCCTTCGACCTCGAAGATTTGGTCTAGTGGCACGTCCTGAGCCTTCGCCGTGGAGATTGATGCCTCCCTGGTGGAGTGAAAGTTAAAGACAGGAATGTCGACTCCAGCGTAATTGAAACCTGTTTCAAGCATGTAGAAATAGTTTGTGCTGACACTCTTGTATATGTCTTTTTGTGACTAATGATCAGTCCTGTCTCAGAATCTCTGAGACTCCTTGTTACCTTAATATATTGGCTTAAGTTATATGGGGTAACTACATATAACAGTTGGTCAACAAGATAGGCTTTAAACGTCACCTTGATTCCAGCCAGACCGGCCTGCTTTGTTTGATTAAATCATAAACATAGAAGGTAATGTCAATGACAGACAAATGCATACAAGGTATTTGTAAGAATTGCAATGTTTGTACACGTTGTGCTGAAACCAGCACTATTAGCATAACCACAGCAAGAGTTAATCTCTGTGTAAATAATGAAGTAATTGGAGCCCATTACCGAAGCATTGTGAGAACAGGAGTGATGTCCCAGATTTCCGTATAGCGAGGTTTCAGAGGATTTTGATGAAAATTCCGCATAAATCGGGATACTAACGGATGAGACCCTAGAGGATGTTGTTCTGAAGACTGCATCCAATAAGAGGACAACGCACTCCGAGCACTGGTAATGTCACTATAACGCAGGTGCTCATCAAAATGCAACATAGCAAGGAACTCCAACACATCACATATGCTTGCATTATGAGAAGAAATATTGGATTGTACACAGAAACAGTTCCCATTTCTTTAGGTGAACCATATAGTATGTTTTGAGTGCTATTTCGCCAAGCTGCAGTGAGAACCACCATGGCCCTGTTCAACAATCCAAGTCCTTGGAATTGTCTGGTCAGAACCTGCAGACCAACAATGAATATGGTCATGTAAAGGGTGACTTTCTCCTGTAACTGAATGCACCAAGAATTACTGCAGCTGGGAATCATCATGAATGACTGAACACACGAAGTGGAACCATGGTTGCATTGGGCAATCTGGGACCACCAAAACACCTGTGGCAGAGACTCGCCCTATTGTGGTAAGACAGTTCAGGATGAAAAATTTTAGAAATTGCATAAGATTTTAGTGCCCCCAATGTACTGCATCCACGGCAACTCCACCTGGATCTGGCTCCCATGAAACATATTTAGGCAACTGGTGATGTAATCTGGATGGAACGGATCAATGGCTGGCAACCCAAATCGAGTGAGAATTGTGTGACAAAGTTTAGAATTGAACAGCCACACTATATTGGCATGAAACGTACTCGACCTATGGTCGGTGACCACATTAGCTATAAGTGGTGAATAAATGGCTGAAACGCAGATATGCCGTGACATACCCCAATGGCACATGACGGTACCCAGTTAACACATGATAACGACCGTGCTCTTCCCATATGATTAATATATTGCACTGCTCTGATGTTATCAATCTGGAGTTAAATGTGGAAATCCCTCATTGAGGAGCAATATGACTTTACCCAGAAAATGCCCCCAAGAATGCGAAAGAATTTATCCCATGTGTGAGGCGAATCAACTCTTCGTGTTCATGCTAGTGACCCCCACAGCTAGACTCGGTGTCCGTAACCTCCCCCCCCCCACCCCCCCATCCGAGAGCGCTGACATCAGTCTGGAAGATTAGTGAAGGGTCTAGTACCCAAAATGTTATTGGTAGCTAGATGAACATTAACAATGCACCACTGGATTCTGTGAGACCTGTGGTTGGTAACCGGTGAACCCGATGAAAATGGCCTGCATTCGATTTTAGTGCTAGTTCACGTGCTCTCTGCAAAGGTTTATAATGCAAAGGCCTGATTGTACTGCAGGAACCTGCTCCCCATTTACCAATGTCCTTAGCGTCTTCTCAGAAGGAGGGATAACGATTTGTGGGAGGCAAGTACAGACATCATCATCATTGACAACCTTGGCTGTTGGTAATGTTACTGTTATAGCAACCGAATTAATAAGAAACCCCAAATACTCAATATTTTGGGTTGGATGGAACTTGAACTTGAACTTAGTTGGATGGAGCAACCCTTAATGACTCAAGCACCGATTCTTCAGCTGACTGATTAGTGTTGCTGATAATTAAGATATCAGCTAAATAACCCATTACAATGTGATGATGGGCTGAATAGCCCCAGCACAGGTTTTTAACAATTTAATAAATAGCCTGGGAGCTGAACTGAATCCAGGAGTCAATGCTTTGTATTGACACAGCTGTGCCATCCAATTAAATTTCAAGTACCTGCGATAATGAGCATGAATTGGCAGTGAATAATACCCATGTTGCAAACAAATAGTTGTCACATAACAGCCCTGTGATAGCATGTGTTAAGCAGTAACAAATTTAAGTAAGTGAGGACGAAAATTACTCCACAACACCCATCTTTTTGAGATCTGGGGAATTTTAGAAACAATTGTGGAGGATGATTAATGGCTGTATCAATGACCATTATCTATATGTTCAGGCTCTGAAGCAGAAAACACGCACATTGTATTAGACTTGTGCTGTTGAGGTGGATCTATCCCTGAGATAAACTCAATGGGAGACTTGAGACAGTATTTAGTATAACATATCATACATTATACAGCATTCTTGATTAGAAAACATTTGTAATAGTAAGATTAAACGAGAACTTACCAGTTCGAAGTTTGATCGTTATTTTATGAGGAGTAACGATGAGGGATTACGTGAAGAAGCCCCGCCTGGCGCTAGAACGGCATACTTCAAAGCAGCGGCATGAAAAACACAGAACACAATAGCCGGAGTAAGATAGTAAGGCTCATCATAGATTTAGAACTACCAGATGATAATTTATTTTATGAGGGTGTGGAGTGGAGGGCACGTAATCCCTCATCGTTACTCCTCATAAAATAACGATCAAACTTCGAACTGGTAAGTTCTCGTTTAATCTTACTATTTTACTTCGGAGTCACGTGAGTGACTACGTGAAGATTTTGAAGCTTCTGTGTTTTCAATGTCGTAGAATTCTTCCATACGACAGTCCGGCTAGGTCAACACATACATGAGTAAAAACCTTTTACCAGACTAGTTTTAGTTCTTTCCATAAATCTTTTAATGATGAAAGAACACATAATAACCCCCTTTATACATCTGAGGGAAACCATTACAAAGTGATAAAAGATATAAGTGATAACATAATCGATAATATCAATCGATAGTGATACAAAGCAGGTGATTATAGTGAACCCAACACCGCGTGTCCAAAGCCTGTCATTGTGTGAACAGGTTTATTGTAGAACTTTGAAAAAGTTTCTTCTTTACACCACCCTGCGGTTTCTAAAATATGTTCGAGTGGTACGTCCTGTAACTTCGCCGCGGATGTAGCTGCTGCCCAGGTGGAGTGAGATTTGAACACATCAGTGTCTACTCCTGCTAAAAGTAACACCTGTTTTAACCACCTTGAAATTGTTTGCACTGAAGCTTTTGTGTGTGGTTTCTTATGCGTAATCATTAATGTTTTTTCATTACCTCGAAGAGTTTTGGTAACTTTTACATATTGATTCAAATGTTTAACTACACACAACGTTGGATCAATAGGGTAAGCTTGAAACATTACCTTTGCTCCAGTTCTCCCTGGTCTGCTTTGTTTGATCAGATCGTAAACATAGAACACAATGTTATCTGCAGCCACATGCATACAGTCTAAACGTCGCATTTGTAAATGTTTGCACCCTTTGAGCTGAAACCAATGCCATTAACATTACTAATTTAAATGTTAATTTTTCCAAAGAAAAAACTTTGATTGGAGTCCATTGCCTATGTAAAGTAAGTACAATGCTGACATCCCAAATTTCTGTATATCTTGGTTTGGGTGGATTTTTGTTAAAGATTCCTTTCATAAATCTGGATATTAATGGATGTGATCCAATTGATTTCTGGTCAGAGATTTGTCCTAAATAAGATGATAAGGCACTACGTGCACTATTAATGGCACTATAACTTAAGTGCTGTTCAAAATGCAACTCGGCAAGGAACTCCAATATGTTTGCAATGTTCACAGTATGATAGGATATATTTGATTGTCTACAAAAATTTGCCATTTCTTTATATGTGTCATATATTGTCTCTGAGTGCTATCTCGCCATGATGCGACTATAATATCCATAGTTCTATCTGACAATCCAAGCTCTTTTAGTGGTCTGGTCAAAACCTGCAGATTAACAAATTCATATAAGCATGTAATGGATGAATTTCTTTGGTTATTGGTTTTATCAATAAATCACTGCTGCTAGGAATTGACATATATGGTTCTTTAATCATGTTTAACATCAATGGGAACCATGGTTGTGTCGGCCAATTTGGAATCACCAATAATCCTGTGGCAGAATCTTGTTCTATTTTCTTCAGACATTGCTGAACCAGAGCAAATGGCGGAAAGGCATAAAATAACATATTCCCCCCAGTGTAGTGAAAAAGCATCTACTGCTACTGCATCTGGATCTGGTTCCCAAGACACATATTTAGGCAATTGATGATTTAGTCTTGATGCAAACAGTTCAATGTCTGGTAACCCATATTGAATCACAATTTTACTGAAAATTACTGGGTTCAACATCCATTCTGTGTTGTCTTTAAACATCCTTGATCTATTGTCTGCCACCACATTGTCTTTACCTGGATGTAATTTTGCCGAAATCCAATTTGGTGCTAAAAACACCACTGCCATATCTGATTGACCAAACAATCACATGATACCGATCTGACTCCACCCATGTGATTAAATATATGCAACAGCTGTTTTAATTGTCTAATTGTATCAGTACATGCAGATTCTTTTTTGTAGAACAATAGGCTTTCAACCCCATAAAATGCTCCCAATAATTCTAAATAGTTAATACCATATGTTTGGAGAAACATTTCCTCTTGGACAGTCCATCTGCCCCCACAGCTGGTGAATGAATCTGTCGCCCCCCCCCCCCCCCCCCCCCCCCCCCCCCATCCGAGAGCACTAGCATCTGTTTGTAAAATTACTTCAGGCTGTTGTATCAGAATGTTTTTTAGCAGCTTGTGGGACATTTTCAATCCACCATTGTAATTCCAATAAAGCTTCTTTTGTTAATTGCATAGGCCTATCAAAATGGCCTGCTCTCTTTTTTAGAGCTCTTATTTTGTCCCTTTGATGGTTTTGGTAATGTAATGGACCAAATTCTACTGCAGGAAATGCTGCCACTAATTTACCAATAACCTTTGCTACTTCTCGGATGGAGGGATAAGGTTTGTGAATGAGACCCCTACAGGTCATTAAAATATCATCAATCTTATCTGTTGGCAAAGTTACTAACATAGTAACTGAATTAATCACAAACCCCAAATAGTTAATTGACTGTGCTGGCTGCAGCTGGGACTTAATTGGATGAATCAAGAAACCTAACTTCTCAAATAAAGTTTTAGTTGCTGAAACTGATTTTCCAGCTGATTCCTGATTACTATTGATGATTAAAATGTCATCCAGATAAGCCATAATGATGTGATTTGTGCTCTTAATTGTGCTGAAGCTGGTTTCAACAGCTTTGTAAAGAGCCTGGGAGCTGAACTTAACCCATTTGGTAAAGCTTTGAATTGCCACAGCTGTCCCAGCCAATTAAATTTTAAATACCTTTGAAAGAACTGGTGTATTGGCACTGAATAGTACGCATCCTTTAAATCAATTGTAGCCATATAACAACCTGCTGATATCAAATGTCTTGCAGTGTTGAATGTTTCCATCTTAAAATGTTTATACTCGACAAATTTATTAAAGTTTGTAAGGTCCAGAATAATTCTGCAACCACCATCTTTTTTACTTCTTGGAAATATATTTGACACAAATTGATGTTTATGTTCAACAGTTTTTTCAATAACACCTTTTTTAAACAATTTGTCAATTTCCACATTAATTTCTGCCTCTTCAATTGCAGAAAACATAAACCATAAGCAGGTTTATTTTGTACTGGAGAATTAACACCTTCTTTGAATGTAATAGTAGCTCCTGAAACTGTTTGTAAAATAAACCGATCAGATGTGATGGCAAGCCATTCATCATAAAACATTTGTAATCTCCCTCCAACTGGAGATTTGTCCACAGTTTCTTTAAGAATAGAATACATTTTTTGTACCTCTCCATATGAACGTGGTGGTCTCCTTCTCCCCATATACGGGTGAACATTAGGCTGTGTCGGATGATAATATTTTCTTATCATATTTCCTGCCTCTGTTTCCAAAATCAAATCCCCTTCTTGACGAAAAAATACCTTTTTTGTCCAAAGACGAAAGGTCTCATGTGGCTAATAGATTTAGCCTCTTCATCCATTTCTCTTATTTGCTTAGGCAGGTTCTCTCCAAATAGATAACCAGGAGCTTGAACACCACTTGATCGACACAGACCTGCAAACCTTGGACGAAATATGGGCCGAATCGCAATATATTCCTCATACAATTAATTTCATAGAAGGAATTGCACAATAAGCCCAAAGTATCTTTTTGGATTTTATCCATCTCCAACCCCTCCATTTGCCTTCCAAAAGCAGTAATGGCAGCTGAAATCAATTTGAGGATTCTTTGAAATCTTATTTCTTGTCCTCTCATGCCTGGAGTCATAGGCGTCCATATAGACGGATTAACCATAGGTACCTTCAATGAGGTGCAATTTTCCGGTGTTTTACATAATTCTGCTGTTTCAATCATCACAAAATCTTGAAGTTTGTGAGATACCATATAGTTAATA
Source organism: Okamejei kenojei (assembly GCA_035221665.1). NCBI lineage: Eukaryota > Metazoa > Chordata > Chondrichthyes > Rajiformes > Rajidae > Okamejei > Okamejei kenojei. Next base: position 40,673,752 of record CM069138.1, on the reverse strand, counting down.
CTGGCAGCCAGGTTTTCTTCCATAGCCTCACCACTTCCTTCAGGTATAGCAAAATCTTTTGCCATATCAGGCACATCTGGCCTCATCTTTTTTATTCGTGGTGTGCACTCATAATCCACATCACCACTTGCAGGGTCTGTCTTTTGCAGCCCTGATACACTTGGAATTATATCCAATGAGACTTCCTCCGCCCTTAATCCTGGGTCTGGAGTTTCAAATTCCCAATTTGGCACATAGCCATATTCTGTATATTCAAACCCCTTGGGGTCATTTTGGGAAACTTCTGGGTACAGTGACCCTTGTCTCATTATATTTTGGAGCACTTTCTCCCTATGTTCCATTTTTAGCCATATAGCTTTATTATCCGGAGGACTTTCATTATCAGAGTCATTATCAGAAAGCACGGGCCTCACGGATTTCTTTTTTACTTTTTTCTAGGAACATTTTCCTCCGTGGTTTTGCATTTCTGGAGAAATTATAGTCTCACTAACGGGTGAATCAGCGGCCACCGGTATCGGAACCGGATCCGCACTAAACTCTTGTCCCGACTCTTTAGCTTCACCCCGGGACAATCTTTTTACCCGCAAAATTTTCCTTTGAGACTTCTCCATTTTTCTTTTTCATTATCTGGCTAAATCAGTACGCCAGCGTGACTCTGATTTTAAATTTTACTTTCTCTTTTGCTGGTTTTACCAGCGTAAAGTCTTTTTTAGAACGTCCCCTATTTTCCTTGCACTTACCTGCGGGTCCGTTCCAGCCGCTGCGAGGAGCTGCGCTCTGCAGCTCTTGCTTCTGCCGTCAGCGTCGACGTAATGCCGTTCTAGTGCCAGGCGGGGCTTCTTCACATAGTCACTCACGTGACACCGAAGTAAAATCAACCTCCAATAGGAGATTGGCCCCCAGAACTTTATCATTAAGAAAAGTCCCTGTACCTCTACTGTTGACCTGTAAAGCTGTTGCCTGCTCATATTGGGATTGTACCCGGTCTGTCTCGGTGGGTACCCTCGTTACCCCACTGGCCTGCCTCTGCTGAACTCAGCCCCTGGATCTAACTTGCAGTATTAACCCAGAGTTGTGAATAGGTGGTCCCGAATGCTTGACTACATGAAGCCAATTGCTTTGGCCTCATCATGAATTGCATGAATGTTCATGACAAGGTCCTTTCCAACCATATTTCAGGCATTTGTACAGCAGTTGCCCTACATAGAGTAGCAATTTTTTGGTTTAGTGTTGGCCTGATGGCGATATTCCCTGATGCAATTCCCTGAAAAATGCATTGCATAAAATACCCAACATATATGTGTGAGTTTGAGGAATGATTGTCCCTTGGACCATGGTGCCAAATGCAGTAATTGCTGCAGCCATCAGTTGGAGGATGTGTTAACACCGAACCCCCTGTCCAGTCAAAGAAGGACTCATGGGTGCTCAGAACCTGGGTCACCATAGGCACTTTCAGTAATGCACATTAAACAGGTGTCTCATATTTGTTTGCAGTCACTTGCATCATATTTTGCTGGAGCTGGTGAGGTAGTACATAATGGATACCGCTGGCAAGGGATTGTTCCATTGACTCACCAGTTCCCCCCCCCCCCCCCCCCCCCCCCCCCGGAATAGCAACTCAGTGCCATTTCCGAGACACGCGGAGCGTGGCTCTTGTGCGCGCTGGTGTTTGCACATAAGCAGGGACACCAGCAACAGGGTCAGCTGCAATCTGCCCGCTTCTCCCAAATCATATAGTAGGGAGGCAGTCCTAAACAAGGCGCTGGAAGGAACCCCAATAATTGACCCACCGTATGTTGGTCTTGGTATGGCCCTCTTGGACATTACTGGCCCTTGGACCCTTATGTAATGAATGTTGGAGCATTAGCTGCATGTTCCCAATCTCCCCTACAGTTTTGTATGATCAGGGGAAGAGTAACTTCAGAGAAGCCAGGTCAGTGACTTTATATTTGCCAGTGCATGGCTAGGAGCAGCCTTAGTCTGCTTAGTACCCTTGATATAAAGAGATGAGCCAAGCTTATTTTGAATGAAATTGCAGTTGGCCTGCCTTTTATGAATGGAGCTGGTGTGGAAATTTAGCTCGCTATTTGAACTGCTGCCGGTAAAACGGCACCCGGCATCGGAGCCGGCGTTGCCGCGCTTATCTCCCGACCCGATCAAATTGGTGAATCCCTGGACCCACGCTAAAACGGATCTTCCGAAATGACAGCTCCAACTGCCCACTCCTACTGACTGCTCGAACCAGCTTTACGGAGTGGAAATACGCTGAACTTACCTTAGAAGTTCTTACTTACCCGCTGGCGGAGCTGTGCCCTCCAGACTGTTCAGTGCGACATGCGCGGACGTAATGACGCGCATGCGCCTGGCGGGCCTTCTTCACGTAGTCACTCACGTGACTCCGAAGTAAAATTATTATTTGCATGGAAGTAGCAACCAAGAATTCCTCTTGTGGTATACACAAAGGTAACAGTTGTCTAAACAACAATTCTAAAAGTTTTGGTCCCGAAACAAAAACAGAATGCTTTTTGAAAGCAGTTGAAAGCAGTTGAAAGCAGCTTATTGAAAGCAGTTATTGTTGTGGATGCATCGGCAATCATTTGCCACACAATTTGGTATTTTAAAGTGTCTCAATGCTATTTAGGTCAGAATAAAAGGTCACAAAGCAAAGTTTTAATGAGACACGGAACAAGTCAAGAGTGTAATCACTGCAATATCAGCATCAAGATCTCATAAATAGTCACAAAGAGTACCATTTTGATTTTGTTGTAGATTACACAAAATGTCACAATCCTAACTGACTTAAAGAGGTATTTGTATTATGGCAAATGATGCATATGACAAACATTTCAGTCATCTGTCCCTAGTATGGAACTAGGATAATCTAAGACTTATTCCACACAAGTTGTGAGGTAGGCAGGCTATGATGGCCATAGTTTTGCTTTGCACACAGTTGTGGAGGTCTTCATTGTGTGACCAGTAATAACAGGCAATGACTGATTAACTGACATGGAAACTGATTGAACAGAAAGATTTACTGATGAAGCCTGTGCTCTGCACAGTTCAACAGCTCGTAGAATAGAGATTTACTGATGAAGCCTGATGGCTGTGGGGAAGTAGCTATTCCTGAACCTGGTCGTTGCAGTCTTCAGGCTCCTGTACCTTCTACCTGAAGGTAGCAGAGAGATGAGTGTGTGGCCAGGATGGTGTGGGTCCTTGATGATGCTGCCAGCCTTTTTGAGGCAGCGACTGCGATAAATCCCCTCGATGGAAGGAAGGTCAGAGCCGATGATGGACTGGGCAGTGTTTACTACTTTTTGAAGTATTTTCCTCTCCAGGGCGCTCAAGTTGCCGAACCAAGCCACGATGCAACCAGTCAGCAAGCTCTCTACTGTGCACCTGTAGAAGTTAGAGAGAGTCCTCCTTGACAAACCGACTCTCCGTAATCTTCTCAGGAAGTAGAGGCATTGATGTGCTTTCTTACTAATTGCATTAGTGTTCTCGGACCAGGAAAGATGTGCACTTCCAAGAATTTTAAGCTCTTGACCCTTTCAACCATTGACCCGTTGATATAAACGGGATTGTGGGTCCCCATCCTACTCCTTCCAAAGTCCACAATCAGTTCTTTGGTTTTGCTTGAGTTGAGGGCCAGGTTATTGTGCTGGCACCATATATGGACAGTTGCTCGATCTCTCAACACCAGTGTCCCGCAAGGATCCATTCTCAGTTCCTGAATATACTCTCCATACACTCACAGTTGTTCATAAATTCATAAGTGATAGGAACAGAATTAGATCATTTGGCCTATCAAGTCTACTCCACCAATCATGTCTGATCTATCTTTCCCTCTTAAACCAATCTCCTGCCTTGTCCCCATAACCTCTGACACCCATACTAATTAAGAATCCATCTATCTCTGCCTTAAAAATATCCATTGGCCTCCACAGCCTTCTGTGACAATGGATTCCACAGATTCATCATCCTCTGACTAAAGAAATTCCTTCTCATCTCCTTCCTAAAGGAACATCCTTTAATTCAGAGGCTATGACCTCTGGTCCTAGATTCTCCCACTAGTGGAAACATCCTCCTCACCACTCCATCCAGGCCTTTCACTATTCGATAGGTTTCAATGAGGATTCCCTCATCCTTCTAAACTCCAGCAAGTAGAGAGCCAGTGCTGTTAAACGCTCATCATATGTTAACCCCCTCATTCCTCGGTTCATTCTTGTAAACTTCCTCTGGTCAGGTTGTGCAGCCAAATTTAGTTCTAACTCCATTTACGTTTGCAGATGACAGTACCATAGTAGGCCGAATCTAAAACAATGTTGAGACGGAGTACAGGAAGGAGATAGAGAGCTTAGTAGCATGGTGTCAAGACAACAACCTCTCTCTCAATGTCAGCAAAGGAGCTAATTATTGACTTCAGGAAGTGAGGTGGAGTATATGCCCCCATCAGCATCAATGGTGCCAAAGTGGAGATATTAGAGAGCTTCAGGTTTCTAGCATAAATATCACCAACAATTTGTTCTAGACCAACCATATTGAAGCTATGGCCAAGAAACCACACCAATACCTGTACTTCCTCAGAAGACTAAGGAAATTCTGGCATGTCACCAATGATTCTTACCAATTGGGGACATTGGAATGATATATTCCATCTCAGAATAGATAATTATATCTAATAATAGCAGAATATAGATCAACTACAGCAGAATATAGATCAGCTACAGAAATGGTTGGAGAAATCGAAGGTGGAGTGCGAGGTGTAGCACTTTGGGGGGTTCAGATGTCAGGGGAAAATGTTCAGTAACTAGCTTCAAAAGCATTGATGTACAGTGGGATCTTGGGGTCCAAGTGCATAATTCCCTGACAATGGCAACACATAGGGTGGTAAAGAAGGCATATGATATGCTTTGTTTCATAGGTCGGGACACTGAGTATGAGAGTCAGGAAGTCATGATGCAGCTTTATAGGATTCTGGTTAGGTCACATTTAGAGTATCGTGTGCAGTTCTGGTCGCCCCATTTCTGGAAGGATAAGGAGGCTTTGGAAAGGGTGCAGAGGAGGATTATAGAATTATACCTGGATTAGGGGGTATTAGCTACAGGGAGAGGTTGAACAGATTTGAATAGTTTTCTCTGGAATACTGAAGGCTGCAGAAAGATCTGAGAGAACTATAGATAGGGCAGTGTTTAAATCTTTGACTAGAAGGCATAGCTTAGTGGTAAGAGGGGAAAAGTTTAAAGGAGATGTGGGGGCGGATTTTTTACGCAGAGGATGGCAAGTGCCTGGAATGCGCTGCTGGGGGTGGTGGTTGAAGCAGATACATTAATGGCATTTAAACGACTTTTGGATAGGCATATGAATATGTAGGGAGGGATATGCATTAGGTGCAGATAGATAAGTGATTGGCTTGGCATCATGATCGGCACAGGTACTGTGGGAGAAGAGTCTGTTCTTTAGTTTAAGTTTAGTTTAAAGATACAGCGTGGAAACGCCTTTTCGGCCCACCGAGTCCGCACCGACCAGAATATTTTAATTTTTGGGGATAATGAACAATCATTCCTGATATCTTCTGGAAAAGTGATATAGGCAAGGTACACAAGGCACCTTCATGGCCATGGGATGGCTGACTTGACCAGAGCACAGAGTTTATGTCAATGTTTGACAAATGATATTTTCTTTTGCTCATCAGTACAACATAAGAATATGTCATTAAATGGTTGCGATGGATTTTTTGCTATTCATGAAATACTGGCTGAATTTGTGTCCCACAATTCAATGTCACATTACAATTCCTATTTATTTGAGTTTGATGTAACAGCATCAAACTCTCTATTACCCAAATGGGCAGCAAGGAGCTCTGTTCGCATGCAAGAAGAAGCTTTGAGGAAGGAACTGCTTCAAGATTACTCAAACTTCATTATGGATCATTATTTAGCTAAGTTCTTGCGTAAATACCGTTCAGTTCCACAGAACGCTACTACTGTTTGACATCAGTGGGGCAGTTAACACATCATCATCTTCATGTGTGATTGATCCAGATACAGCATAACTTAGAATAAAAATGTAAACAGGCTGCACCTGAAGCAGAAGCAGATGTTGAGGAGAAGTAAAGAACAATTTTACCTTGTTGAAAGAGTTAGACACATGAGCAGGTTACAAGACTCAGCAATGGTCCAGAAAGCTACTCAGTTCATTTCAAAGATCATGTAAGAACTGTCTATATGCATTAAATGATCATGGGGAAAGATATACCCAAGGATAATGACAAAATGTGTAATGATTAATCCAATGCTGACATTAATGCAGAGTCAAACTGTTCTAGGGTCATAGAAGAGTGGTGAGTATAATTTTAAGATACAAGCACCCAATTGAGGAGATTAATTTTTCTCACCAGTGCATGAAGTGGGGTGAATCTGTAATGACTGTGTGTATATCTGTAGACAAGCTTACATACATCATCTAAACAAGGAATGATGTGTGGTGTATCTCTATATGGTTTTGTGACATAGCCATGTGATCAGAGGATATAGTATTATCATCATATTCTACTTACAGGACTCTTTGCAATACATGGAAGGAGCTCTTTATTGATGGCAATAGAATAAATGCCTTGTCCCGAACTCCTGTGTCCTGTAACTGTTACTATAAGTAGATCTCCAAGTCAGTATATATTACCGTGGATGTTTTCTCCAACATTTTACTACCACCTGCTCTTACCATTATATTCTATTCCATGACAAGCAGTTTTTTCTTTTCTGGTCTTTCACACCATGATCGTGGAACTTTACACAGCTTTTACAATGGGAATTAATACATGTAAAAGCCAATAGCTGCCACTTTGTGTTACTTATTATGATTGCAAACTTCTCGTTTAAAATTCTATCAATCTCAATTCCATGGCCTTCCAGTGAGAATAGATGAAAACTTTCCAATCTAGTGCTTATCTGACAACCTCAGGCAAGACAGTGTCTTGATAAATAAGAGATGTTAACTTAGAACTTAAAATGTTAGTTTCCATGGAATCCCTGCCAGTTTGTGGTGTAATGATTAGAGCATCCTTCTGGCTTTGTTTAGCTTAGTTTAGTTTAGAGATACAGCGCGGAAACAGGCCCGTCGGCCCACAGAGTCTGCACCGACCAGCGATCCCCACACATTAACACAATCCTACACACACACCAAGCCAATTTTACTTCGGAGTCACGTGAGTGACTACGTGAATAGAAGCCCGTACAGCCGTTGGTGCGTCATGACGTCAGACGCTGGTGCAGTCGGCCGGTTGGAGCAGCAGCGCTCCTCCGAGCGGTAAGTTTAAACGGAGGGTTACACAAAAAGCTGGAGAATTCAGCGGGTGCAGCAACATCTAAGGAGCGAAGGAGATGGGCGACGTTTCGGGTCGAGACACATCTTCAGACTTCACCCTCGATTCTCCAGCATCTGCAGTTCTTCGTTAACGAGTTTAAACGGAGGTAAGGTTTTTGAAAATTTTTTAACACAGGTCATTTTCTGCGACGGTTTGGAGTTCTGGTAGATATGTTGCAGAAAGTGAAGAAGGTGTCGGCGAGGCGCTCCGGGGGTGGAAAGGAAAAGTGGCAGGAGAGTGTTGAGGATGGAGGCCCGTCTGGTACACCTGGTCCGGTGCTGGCTACACAGCCATTGGTTGCGGACCCACTGCCGGGGGCAGTGGAGGCTTGCCAGTAGGGTGGAAGGCCACTGGCAAGTCTCTGTGGCCCGTAGATGAGTCGGGCCTGGAGGTTATACCCTCCATAGGAGAGTCCGTTTGCTCACGGCTCTCCCACGTCGAGATTCTCTTACAAAAGAATGCTCGACAGGGACCAGCTCCGTGAGGAGGAGTGGTGCCCAAGCCAGGTTGATGGAGAGCTTGTGCTAGCAGCACCTGTTTCAGGGCTGCAGAACTATCCTGCCTGTGAGGAGGATGTTCTATCAGTGCAGTTTGCTGACACTGATTCTATGCTGGGGGAGAGCAGTAAAGGAGTTCGGTTTGGAGGTAATTCCGAACATTGCTGGGAAGTTTGCTGAGCGTAGAGAGGCAGGAAAGGCGATTGATGTAGAATGGCCGAAGCAATTCAGTATATGCTCTCCCACCAGTTACAGGAGCTAGCTATGGATGAAGTAGCAAAAAACTATAAAGCTCCTGTTGATTGTGATCTCCTGAAGGTACCGGTGGTTAATCACCAAATTTGGTCATAGATGGGTATGCCTGCTAGGGCCCAGGAGATGAAGTTTTTAAAAGTGCTTAAACTGTTGTCAGCAGGTATTACAGCTGTGGTGAAAGTTATTGATACAAGCGATATGGTTGAAGCACACCAGGATGAACTGGGACTCATTTGTAATGCATTTTGAAATTAATAATATCGGGAGTGCCGCTATTAGGCCAGTGCTAATCCAAATTTGGCGAGTTTGTGCAAACCGACCGGTGTACCACCACAAAATCTGTTGTTTGGTGGTAACCTTGCAAAAAGTGTCAAAGACTGTCATGAGGTTGTTAAAACCATGGCCCTCATTAAGCCAGCTGGCAAGCAAGGCAAAAAAGGTTCTCTACAAGAAGTCGAGGACAACAAGGTCCGCAAGGAAAGATGCAGGTAAGGAATATAACATTGACAGACGATGAATTAACTGATGTTCCTGTACAAATTGGAGAAGGTTAAAATTGTTTTTCAAACAATGGCAGCAGTTGACATCAGATTTGTTCATACTTAGTGTATTGAAGGGGTGAAAAATTGAATTTGACTCTAAGGACAGTCTACCTAATCAACATTTTCCTAGTCGTAAACTTATTTTTTCAGATGAGGAAAATGTGCTTATTCAAGCAGAGATTCAGTCGTTACATAAGAAAGGGGTAATTGAGCCTTCTGTCTATCAAAGTCAACAATTTCTGTCAAGTATATTTCCCAGATCTAAAAAAGACTGGGGGATGTAGAATTATTCTGGATTTATCGAATTTGAACAAATTTGGTTGTTATAGGCATTTCAAAATGGAGACCTTTACCACGGGCAAACATCTAGTGTCCAAAGGGTATTATATGGCAACCATTGACTTAAAGAATGCGTATTACGCAGTGTCTATTCATGGTGATGATAGAAGATTTTTGAAATTTATTTGGATGACTGAGCTGTGGCAATTCAGGGCATTGCCGAATGGATTAACTTCAGCTCCTAGATTATTTACTAAATTGGTAAAACCTGTGTTAGCATTACTTAGAGCTCAGGGGCATGTGGTAATGGCCTATTTAGATGATATTCTGATTGTTGGAAAGACTCATGCTGAAACTCAATCATCAGTTTCAGTTGTTAAAATCACTTTTGAACAAATGGGATTTGTTATTCATCCAGATAAATCTAAATTATCACCAGTCCAAATTATTGATTATCTGGGATTTACCATTAATTCCAATCACATGTTGGTAACTTTGCCCAGGGATAAATTGAATCAGTTAATTGAGGACTGTGTTAATCTCGTTGGAGAACAACGGCCTTCGATTAGACAAGTAGCCAGTTTAATTGGGAAGTTGTTGCAGCCTTTCCAGCTGTGCAGTATGGTCCTCTGCATTATCAAACAATTACAACAATCAAAGGAACAGGCACTGAGAATACAAAGGGGCCATTTTTGATAGGCCTATGCAGTTGTCAGCTGGGGCGATTGCTGACATACAATGGTGGATAGTACATGTTTCAAAAAGTTTAAGGAAGGTTTTGGTGGAATCACCGTCACTGATATTACAGACTGATGTAAGTGCACCTGGTTGGGGTGCAACAGATATGTCTTCTAGTTGTGGAGGCAGATGGAATGCGGATGAGACATCGCTTCCTCAATAAGAGGGATTAATTATTTAGAGTTGTTGGGCACCTGGTATGGGCTCAAAGCTTATTGTTCTACAAGGAGGGATCTGCATGTGCAGGTCAGATTGACAACGCAACAGCAGTGGCATATGTAAACCACATGGGTGGAGTTAAGTCACAGTCTTGTGATAGACTGGCTAACCAGATTTGGAGCTGGTGTATTGACCAAAATATCTGGCTTTCAGCACTTTATTTGCTAGGAAGAGGTCACGTCAGTTTAATGACAACATTGAATGGATGTTAAATCAGGATGTATTGAACCAAATGATTGATCAGTATGGATTACCAGATATTGACTTGTTTGCATCTCGATTAAATCATCAGTTACCTAGATATATTTCATGGGAACCAGATCTTGGGGCAGTAGCAGTGGATGCATTTTCACTGCAGTGGGGAGGAATGTTTGTGTATGTATTTCCTCGATTCTGTCTCATCAGCAGATGTTTGCAATAGATCAAGGAGGACTCCGCTTCAGGGGTATTGGTAGTGCCAGATTGGCCTACACAAGCATGGTTTCCCGTTGTATTACAAATGGCTAGGGAGCCTTACATGCTTATGCCCAAGAATAAAAATCTACTGGTAAATCCAGTCACTGGGGATCAACATCCTTTATATGATCATATTGATCTGTTAATTTGCAGATTTTAAGGAGGCCATACCTGGGGAGAGGACTGTCTCATCGGACTGTGGATGTTCTCACGTCGGCCTGCAGGGATAGTACACAGCAGCAATATATCACCTATATAAGGAAGTGGGAGCAATTCTGCCTACAGCAGAATATTGTATATCACACTGCAGGGATCACAGACGTATTGGAGTTTGTCAACTCTTTATTTTGACCAAAAAATTAAGTTACAGTGCGATTAATTCAGCCAGAAGTGCTCTGTCTTATTTACCTATGAATGCAGAATTGCAAACAGTAGGGACACATCCGTTAGTTTCACGATTCATGATGGGAGTTTTTCAATTCTAATCCTCCTAAACCCAGGTATGCCGGTATTTGGAATGTGAGTGAGGTTTTTATGGTTCTTCGCCAGTGGGCTCTGGTTACAAGCCTATCAGTAGCCAAATTATCTATGAAGGTGGTCATGCTTATGGCGTTGATTTCAGCTCAACGCGTACAAATGTTGCAAAAGCTACGGCTAGATAGAATGCATGTGTCGGCTGATGCCATTATATTTTATGTCTATGATTTGCTTAAACATAATAGAAGAGGCATGACAGGATGTAAGATTGTGTTTTCAGCATACCCCGCAGATGATCGCTTGTGTGTAGTCTCACATTTATCTCGTTACATTGAGATTACTAAACCTCTGAGAGGAACAGAGTTGGCTTTGTTTATTAGTCACAAAAAACCACACAGTAAGGTGTTTGGTACAAAACGATTTCATGGTGGCTAAAGCAGATCCTGGCAAGTGCTGGAATTGATACTGATAAATTCAAATCTCATTCCACCAGGGCGGCATCAACTTCCGCGGCAAGGGCGATTGGACTTGCCAGTAAACCATATCCTCGCGGCCGCAGGATGGTCCAGTGAGCTAACTTTTCAGAGGTTTTATCACAAGCCGATTTCAAGGCTCGGGGTGTTTTGCTGATTCTGGTTTCAGTACTGTTACACTTTTCCCCTGAGTTAGAGGGGTTTGTTATGATTTGTTTGTAAATAAACTGTTATTTCATTTAACAAATGTATTACTGATGCATGATTGATTGTTAACGACTTTTGAGTCAATCCAGGCAGTGTGAACGTCGGATTTGGGTCTGCGGCGTGAATTCACAGTGCTTTGAAGTCTTCACGTAGTCACTCACGTGACTCCGAAGTAAAATAGTAAGATTAAACGAGAACTTACCAGTTTGAAGTTTGATCTTTATTTTATGAGGCGTCGAGTTGAGGGACTACGTGCCCTCCGCTCCCACCCTCATAGATCTCATCTGGTAGTTCTAGTTTTATCATCTTACCATTATACTTCAGTCATTGTTAGCTGTGAATTCATTCCGCTGCTTTGAAGATTGACGCACCAACGGCTGTACGGGCTTCTATTCACATAGTCCCTCAACTCGACTCCTCATAAAATAAAGATCAAACTTCAAACTGGTAAGTTCTCGTTTAATCTTACTATTTACGTACATAGTTGTACATCTTTGGAGTGTGGGTGAAAACCAAACATCTCAGAGAAAACCCACTCATGTCACGCGGAGAATGTACAAACTCTATACAGACAGCACCCTTAGTCGGGATCGAACTTGGGGCTTCGGTGCTGCAAGTGTTGTAAGGCAGCAACTCTACCGCTGTGCCACCGTACCAGTCTCTGGCTCTAACGACTCTGCAAAATTGTCCAAATTCACTGGAAGGATCAGCAAACCCAGAACAGCATCTTCTCCCAGGGCAACATCACAAGAATGAATGCCTTACAGAAGCTACTCTCAGCGAATTTAGTTTAGAGACACGGCATGGAACAGAACGCTTGCCCCACTGAGTCCATGTTGATCTGTTATCCCACTTACAAACACGCACATTTTTTGGGATGTGGCAGGGAACCGGGTACAGAGAGAAAGTGCAAAGTCAGAATCAAACCTGGGTCTATGGCATTGTGAGACTTTTTTCTGACTTTTCTTTGAACCCCCATTTTTAGTTATAAATGGGTAACTCGTGAATTATGTGCAAGGCTCCAGTGTGGAATTATTTCAGTGGTTGTTCTTCAATTGCCTGGAATGAATGCAGTTCCAATAAGACATAAACCGTTTCCCTGATATACTAGTGGCCAGAGGATCTAGGGTGACGGAGGAAGTGAAATAAATTTACATTAGGCAGGAAATGGTGTTGGGTAGACTGATGAGACTGATGGGACTGAAGGCTGATAAATCCCCAGAGCCTGATGGTCTGCATCCCAGGGTACTTAAGGAAGTGGCTCTAGAAATTGTGGCTGCATTGGTGAGCATTTTCATGCTTGAATAATCTTCTGGAATTGTTTGAGGATGTAACTAGGAAAATGGACAAGGGAGAGCCAATGGATGTAGTGTACCTGGACTTTCAGGAAGCATTTGATAAGGTTCCACATAGGAGATTAGTGAGCAAAATTAGGGTATATGGTATTGGGGGTAGAGTACTGACATGGATAGAATATTGGTTGGTAGACAGGAAACAAAGAGTAGGGATTAACTGGTTCCTTTCAGAATGGCAGGCAGCAACTAGTGGGGTACCGCAAGGCTTGGTTTTGGGACCGCAGCTATTTACAATATACATCAATGATTTAGATGAAGAGATTCAAAGTAACATCAGCAAATTTGCAGATGACACAAAGCTGGGTGGCAATGTGAACTGTGAGGAGGATGCTATGAGATGCAGGGTGACTTGGACAGGTTGGGTGAGTGGGCAGATGCTTGGCAGGTGCAGTTTAATGTAGATAAATGTGAGGTTATCCACTTTGGTGGCAAAAACAGGAAGGCAGATTATTATCTGAGTGGTGTCAAGTTGGGAAAAGGGGAAGTACAAATAGATCTGGGGTCGTTGTTCATCACTCCCTGAAAGTAAACATGCAGGTACAAAAGACAGTGAAGAAAGCTAATGGCATGTTGGCCTAAATAACAAGAGGAGTTGAGTATAGGAGCAAAGAGGTCCTTCTGCAGGGCTCTAATGAGACCACACCTGGAGTATTGTATGCAGTTTTGGTCCCCAAATTTGAGGAAGGACATTCTTGCTATAGAGGAAGTGCAGCGTAGGTTCATGAGGTTAATTACTGGGATGACGGGACTGTCATATGTTGATAGAATGGAGTGGCTGGGCTTGTATACTCTGGAATTTAGAAGGTTGAGAGGGGATCTTATTGAAACAAATAAGATTATTAAGGGTTTCGACATGCGAGATGCAGGAAACATGTTCCCGATGTTGGGGAGTCCAGAACCAGGGGCCACAGTTTAAGAATAAGGGGTAGGCGATTTAGAACGGAGATGAAAAATCTTTTTACCCAGAGAGTTGTGAATCAGTGGAATTCTCTGCCTCAGAAGGCAGTGGAGGCCAATTCTCTGGATGCTTTCAAGAGAGTGTTAGATAGAGTTCTTAAAGATAGCGAAGTCAAGGGGATTTGATGAGAAGGCAGGGATGGGGTATTGAATGTGGATGATCAGCCATGATCAAAGTGAATGGCGGTGCAGGCTCGAAGGGCCGAATGGCCCACCCCTGCGCCTATTGTCTATTGTTTATATCACTCCATAAGTCCAACAACATCTCAAACAAATCAATCCCACTTCATTGACACCTCAGCCTTCACTTGCATGCATGCCTTTAACAAAATGCACTGCAGTTGCTCACACAGGCTATCCCTGCTGCAATCCCAAACCGCAACTTCAACTAGCAACTCTGTGGGAATAACACCTGCTTTCAACACCATCATGGCTTGTAAATATATCATAATTCTGAAGAAGGTGGTCTGAACAAGGGTTCCAACCCAAAATGTCATCTATTCCTTTTCTCCAGAGATGCTGCCTGATCTGTTGAATTACTCCAGTAGAAATAGCCACCCCAACTGTACGACTTTCTTTGTAGACCAAACAGACACAGGTGATTACAGACCTAATACAATATGAACCAGGAGCTTGTAAATGGGAAGACTATAGATAATAGACAATAGACTATAGGTGCAGGAGCAGGCCATTTGGCCCTTCAAGCCAGCACTGCCTTTCAATGTGATCATGGCTGATCATCCCCAATCAGTACCCCGTTCCTGCCTTCTCCCCATATCCCCTGATTCCGCTATTTTTAAGAGCCCTATCTAGCTCTCTCTTGAACGCATCCAGAGAACCTGCCTCCACCACTCGCAGAGAATTCCACAGACTCACCGCTCTCTGTGAGAAAAAGTGTTTCCTCGTCTCCGTTCTAAATGGCTTACTCTTTATTCTTAAACTGTGGCCCCTGGTTCTGGACTCCCCCAACATAGGGAACATAGGTACTTGATGTTTACCATAAACATGGTGGACCTGTTTCTAGACTCCATCAGCAGGGGGAATAATCTCACTGCATCCCCCCATTCACCCCGTCTGAGTGGGACAATGAGATAACCTCTTGTTCTCTGAAACTCCAGAGAGTGTGGGCACAATCTACTCAACCTCTTCTCAGTAGATCACCCACTTATTCCAAGTCATAGTGCCAATTCCCATGGCTGTGATGAAATGCTGCTGTAAGGCAACATGCAATGCCCGCTGGAAGGTTCACTGTGCACAATCTTAGTTTTGTTTAGTTTAGTTTAGAGATGCAGTATGGAAACAGTCCTTTCAGCCCACTGAGTCTGCCCGACCTGTGATCCCCGCACATTAACTACACTACATACACTAGGGACAATTTTCACTTATACCAAGCCATTGAATCCACAAACCTGTATGTCTTTCGAGTGTATGAGGAAACTTAAGATCTCAGAGAAATCCCACGGGGAGAACATACAAACTCTGTAAAGACAGCTACCGTAGTCGGATTCGAACCCGGGTCTCTGGTGCTGCAAGCATTTTAAGCCAGCATCTCTACTGCTGCGCCACCATGCCACCCTTCGCACAAATCCTACGCACAAAGAAGCAGAAGCCTGTAAATTAAAGATGGGAACAGAAGTGTGGCAGTGAAGCCAGACTAACATGCTCCTTGATTCAAATCACTTGTCAAATCTGCACACCAGTAGCCACTTCCTTGATCTTTAACATTTACATTAAGTTTCAGAAAATTGTCCCCACAAGATAAATTGCTCCTGGATGTTAGTCTGTTCTCTAGTCCTTAAGTAGTTTGTTAGCAAGGAATAAAACTTACATAGACTGACAAACAGATACAGAACAGAAATATACATGAAAGGTGGAGCTGAATGAGAAAAATAAGTTTGCACTGTTACTTGTGACTCATTTCAGAGAACGTTTTACCTGGTATTTCCCTGCGGAGTCACGTGAGTGACTACGTGAAGAAGAGCCCGCCTCACGCTGGTAACGGCATGACGTCGACGCTGACGGCGGAAGGTGGAGCTGCAGTAAGGAGCAGCTCCTCGCAGCGGTCGGAACGGCCCGCAGGTAAAACAGTAAAGTTGGGATTTCTTAGCGGGCGCTGGGTAGGTCCAGCAGTATAGGAAATATATTAAATCAGGTCAGAGTCATATTAGTGCTGGATAAGCACAGATGATGAAGTAAACTTATATTCGCGGGTCAAAATGCTTCCTGGGGTGAAAAATAAATATACGGGAAAGCTAGTGCGGAGCCGGTTCCGATACCGGTGGCCGCAGATATACCCGTTAGCGAATTAGTTTACAAAATGATAACCACGGAGAGAAATGCTCCCGAATATGAAAAATGGAAAATAAAATAAAATAAAAAATCTGAGAGGCCCGTGGTTCTGATGACTCTGACATTAAAAAATCCTCCAGATAAGTAAACTATGTGGAACTGATTATGGAGCATATGGAGAAAGTTCTCCAAATAATTATGAGACTAGGGTCAAAGTACCCTGAAGGTTCCTAAGATTAGCCCTGAGGGGTTTAATTATTTTGAATATGGCCATGGGCCTAATTGGAAGTTGGAACTCCGGACCCAGGATTTGGGCCGGAAGAAGTCTCATGGGATGAAATCCCAATTGATTTAGGGCTGCAGAAGGCAGACCCTGTTGATGGTGATTTGCATTTTGAAAGCACACCACAAAATAAAAATAAAAATAAAAATAAAATGAAAAAATATGAAAAGAGGCCAAAGATGCATGGAATAGCAAAAGGTTTTGCTATATATGAAGGAAGTGGTGAGGCTATGGAAGAAATCCTAGCTGCCAACATATATATATGGTATCTCACCAACTTCATGATTCTGTGATGATTGAAATATTAAAATTGCACAGCACAGGAAATTGTGCCTCATTGGAAGAGCCTACGGTTTATCCGTTAATATGGGCATCCATGACTCCAAATATGAGAGCGTCAAATAGTGAGGTTTAAAAATCCTCACAAATTATTCTGCTGCTATTATGGCTTTTGGGCAGATGAAAGGAAAACATAAAATAAAGACGCTATTGTGCAATTCTTTCTATGAAATTTTATATAATATAAATGGTTATTTGGGCCATTTTTCACCCAAGGTTGCATACCTGTGTCGAGCAAGTGGTGTTTAAGCTCTTGGTTATCTGTTTGGAGTAATCTGCCTAACTTATTGAAATTGGATGAAAAGCTAAATTTTTAGCTGCATGAAACCTTCGTCTTTGGACGAAAAGGTATTTTCGCCCAGAAGGGGATTTGATATTGGAAATAGAGGCAGAAATATGTCAAGGAAGTTTTATTATATTGCACAACCAAATACTTACCCGAATTCAGGGGATAAGGAGAACACCACGCTCATATGCAGAGGAATTAAAGACTTGTTCCCCTGCTTAAAGAAACTGCGGATTAATCTCCAGTTAGAGGGAGATTACAAAAAGTTTATTAAGACTGGCTTACTATTATTTTTGATCAGTATATTACGAGCAGTTTCATTAACTACTATTACTTTTAAAAAAAAGAGGTTAATCCTCCTGTACAGAATAAACCTGCTTATGTTTTCGTGTTTTCTGCAATTGAAAAAGCAGAGATTTATGTTCACATTGCCTAATTATCTGGAAAAAGAGGTAATGGAAAAGATTTTGAACACGAGCATAAATTTGTCTTTAATGTTAGAAGGCATTACAGATGATGGTTGCAGAAGTATTCTGGACCTTACAGGTCTAAATAAGTTTGTAGAATACAAACATGTTCAAATGGAGACATTGAATACTGCAAAATATTTAATTCAGCAGGTTGTTATATGGCTAAGATTGATGAAAAGACGCCTATTATTCTGTACCTATGCATCAGGTCTCGGTGGTACTTAAATTTTAATTGGTTGTGACAATTATGGCAGTTTAAGCTTTGCCAAATGGACTGAGTTCAGCTTTTTACTCTTACGAAACTGTTGAAAACCAGTTTAAGCCCAATTAGAGCACAAAATGCACATCATTATGGCTTATCTCAATGACATTCTGGTCATTAGTGATTATCAGGAGTCAGCTGAGGACTCAGTTTCAGTTACTAAAGCTTTGTGGAAGCTAAGGTTCTTAATTCATCTAATTAAGCCCCAGCTGCAGCCAGCACAAAACAATTTACTTTTGGGGTTTGTAATTAACTCAGTGACTATGTTAATACCTTTACCAACAGATAAAGTCGATGATATTTTGGTAACTTGTCATTATCTCATTCAAAAACCTTATCCTTCCATCCGAGAAATGGTGACAACCATTGGTGAAACTGCTAGCAGCATTTCCTGCAGTAGAATTTGGTTCATTACATTTATTGATATCTTCGAAGGTACAAGATACAAGCTCTCAAAGAGAAGGCAGGCCATTTGACAGGCCTATGTAATTAACAAAAGAAGCTGTATTGGAATTTACAATGGTGGGTTAAAAAAGGAAAATGTCCCACAAGCTGCTAATAAATATTATGATTAAACAGCCTGAAATGGTTTACATACAGATGCTAGTGCTCTCGGATGGGGGCCACAGATTTATCCTCCAGTTGTGGAGGTAGATGGAAAACTGAAAGAACAAGTGTTTCTCCAAGAGTATGGTATTAACTATTGGGAGTTATTGGGGGCCTTTTATGGGCTTAAAGCATATTGTTGTGCTAAACAAGGTCTGCATGTGTTAATACAATTACACAATAAAACAGCTGAGGTTTACATTAATCACATGGGGAGAGTTGGATCAGTATCATGTGATTGTCTGGTCAATGAGATATGGCAATGGTGTATTGGTCGGCAGATATGGATTGCAGTAAGCTATACTCCAGGTAAAGACAATGTGGTAGCAGATGAAAGGTCCAGGTTTTTTAAAGATAATACGAAATGGATGTTAAGCCACCAATATTTAAGAATATTGTTCGACGATTTGGGTTGCCAGAAATTGATTTGTTTGCATCCAGGCTTAATCATCACTTGCCTCATTATGTGTCTTGGGAACACGATCCGGACGCAGTTGCAGTAGATGCATTTTTTATTACACTGGGGAAAAATGTTCTTTTATGCTTTTCCACCATTTGCTCTGAACCAGAGATGCTTGAAGAAAATAGAGCAAGATTCAGCTTCCGGATTGTTGGTAGTGCCAAATTGGCCAACTCAACCTTGGTTCCCAGTTATGCTGAATATGATTAAAGAACCGTATATGCAGATTCTTAACTGTAGTGATATCTTGACTAATCCAGTAACAAATGAAGATTACCCATTATATGCATATATGAAATTGTTAATCTGCAGGTTTTGACCAGACCACTACAGGAACTGGGATTGTCGGACCAAACTTGACAGTTATTGGCACATCATGGCGAGATAGCACACAGAAACAATATATGACACATATTAAGAAAATAGGAAGAATTTTGCACACAGTCAAAATATTTCTGATGATTATGTGAATGTTACTCATGTTTTGGAATTCCTTGCCAATTTGCGCTTTGGCCAACATTTAAGTTACAGTGCCATTAACACTGCACGCAGTGTCTTGTCGTCCTATTTAGGACTTATGACTGGTGAGAAATCAATTGGGTCGCATCCATTTAATATCACGATTCATGAAAGGAATTTTTCACATGAATCCGCCAAAACCTAGATATACAGAGATTTGGGATGTGAGCATAGTACTTGCTCTACTTAGAGAATGGACGCCAATTGAAGGGTTGTCATTGGATAGGTTAACATTGAAATTGGTCATGTTAATGTCACTGGTCTCAGCCCAAAGAGTGCAAACTTTTACAAATGTTGCGTTTAGACTGTATGCATGTGACTACAGATAACGTTGTATTCTATGTTTACGATCTGATCAAACAAAGTAGACCAGGGAGATCTGGAACAAAGGTAACCTTTCAAGCTTTTCATATTGAGCTTGCTTTGTGTGTGGTTAGACATTTGAACCAATGTATTAAAGTGACGGACACTTTTCGAGGAAACGAAAAGACATTGCTGCTTACGCACAAAAAGCCACACACAAAAGCTTCAGTTCAAACTATCTCAAAATGGTTGAAACAGGTGTTGGTTTTAGGGGAGTAGACACTGATGTCTTCAAATCTCACTCCACCAGGGCGGCAGCTACGTCCGCGGCGAAGGGGCGGGACGTACCTCTCGAGCATATTTTTAAAAATCGCAGGGTGGAGTAAAGAAGAAACTTTTTCAAAGTTCTACAACAAACCTGTTCACACTATGACAAGCTTTGGACACGCGGTGTTGGAGCACTATAATCACCTGCTTTGTTTGCTATTAATTGCTATAATCAGTTGTGTAGTCACTGATATCTTTTGTCACTTGTAATCATTTTTTCCCTCAAATATAAGGAGGGTATTATATGGTCTTTCAGCCATTAAAAAACTTAATTGTGAAAAGATCTAACATTTGTGTGCTTTCTCATGTATGTGTTTTACTTAGCCGGACTGTCGTACGGATTAATTCTACGACATAAAAAACACAGAAAGCTTTAAAACTCTTCACGTAGTCACTCACGTGACTCCGAAGTAAAATAGTAAGATTAAACGAGAACTCACCTGTTCGAAGTTTGATCGTTATTTTACGAGGAGTTACGATGAGGATTACGTGCCCTCCACTCCCACCCTCGTAAAATAAATGATCAAATGGTGGTTCTAAGTCTTTTTATGAGCCTTACTATGTTACTCCGGCTTTGGTGTTCTGTGTTTTTCATGCCGTTGCTTTGAAGTATGCCGTTACCAGCGTGAGGCGGGCTCTTCTTCACGTAATCCCTCATCGTAACTCCTCGTAAAATAACGATCAAACTTCGAACAGGTGAGTTCTGAAAACGTTTAATCTTACCTGGTATTTCCCTGCAATGGGAATGCATGTTAGGAAAAAGTACTGGGGCATGAAATTTGTACATGGCACACTTGCCTGTAGGCACAATTTAATATCTCCATCCCTGAAAAAGACAGTTGAAGTGGAAATTCTGCAGATGTGTACAAAAGATCCCGAAAACAGTAAATCATGATCACCAATTCACAGTAAGGTGTGATAAAATTGAATGAGTTCACCAGCAAATAAAAATAATTAATCTCGTCAATATAAAACAGGAAATTAGCTCATCAATAGAAAACAGGAAATTAGCTCATCAATAGAAAACAGGAAATGAGGTAGAATAGTGAGATTAAATGAGAACTTACCAGTTCGAAGTTTGATCTGTATTTTATGAGGAGTTACGATGAGGGATTACGTGAAGACCCCGTCCAGCACGCATCCGCGACATTCTTCAAAGCAGCGGTGTGGATTCACAGAAAAAACACAACAATTGAAATAAATATAGTAAAGAAAAAATAAGAACTTAATTACCAGTTGATCTGTATAATAGAGGGTGGGAGCGGAGGGCACGTAATCCCTCATCGTAACTCCTCATAAAATACAGATCAAACTTCGAACTGGTAAGTTTTCATTTAATCTCACTCTTCTATTTCGGAGTCACGTGAGTGACTACGTGAAGACTTCAAAGCTCTGTGATTCTGAACCGTGTACCAGCTCATGCTTCAGTCACTGTCTGATGACCTTAGAGGGAGGAAGTATGTTATCACAATCAACAATAACCTGTTTGTGAACAAAAAAGGTTTATTAATGACAACAAAAAACAGAGAGCTCCCCCGGGCTTAAAATAAATATTATTTGCAGACTAAAATTGTGTCTGCAAATGTAGCAGGTTCCGCCAGCAGCTTATTATAAAACCTTTGGAAAGTTCTTTCCGAGGATCATCCTGCTCTGGGCAGAATATGGTCCATAAGCACGTCCATTCGCCTAGCCGCCAACATAGATGCAGCCCTTGTGGAGTGAGATTTGTAAACATTAGTATTCACTCCCGCGGACTTAAGCACCTGCTTGAGCCACCTTGAAATGGTTTGGCTCGTCACCTGACCATGAGGCTTCTTGTGGCTTATCCATAAGGCTTTTTCTCTCCCTCTTAAGTTGTATGTTGTGTCTATGTAATTGGCGAGATGGGTCTTGGCACACAGCCGTGGGTCAGATGAATATGCCTGGAACTCCATGACTGGAGGCGTGGTACCTGGTCTAGTTTGTTTGACCAGTCCCTGAATATGGAATGTGCTCCCTGAATTAGCTCATCATAAAAATAATTAATCTCGTCAATATAAACCAGGAAATTAGCTCATCAATAGAAAACAGGAAATTAGCTCATCAATAGAAAACAGGAAATGAGCTAGAATTGACTTTGCTGCTTCAGCCCGATCAGAAATATAGGAAATTAGACCAAGTGGGATCCGTTGGGTCCCTATCACACGGGAGGGCTGGTACCCAAACGTAATATTCCACCACTCACCCATAGCCCCCAACTACACAGGCATGGCTCACGGGTTCCTGTTGTGACGCCTGAGATCCCCGTTATGAAGCGAGTCATGGCAACCCTCCCCAACCGTGCCTCACCATTCCTCTTCCTACACCTATCCTCCACCATTCCCCCTCATTCCCAACACTCCCTCACCCTCCTCATCACCCTCCATCTTCCCTCCCATCTCCTCCTCCCCTCCTCCACTCCCTCCCTCACCTTTCCCCTACCCTTAGTAACTCCCTCCCTCCCTCCATAACCCCTCTCCACACCCTACCACCCTCCTCTCTATCTCTCAGCTCCCCCACTCCTCACCTCTCCCATATCCCACTCCCCCACTAAACACAATGTTTAAATAACATTCCTCCTCCTCCCCTCGTACACTCCCTCACTCTCCTTACAACAATGTAACAAATCTCTCATTGCACTGGGTGGAACACTGTTGACGGGCAGTTTATGTAAATGAGATCCCATTGTGACTTTAGTCATTGCTAACTGCCAGTGGAACACTGCTGAGGGGCAGTTTATGTAAATGAGATCCCATTGCGACATCATAGCTGCTAAATACCATTGCAACTTCGTCATTTTTCTCAAAGTGAGGTTTTGGAAAGTACAAAATGTGAATAACTTACAAAATATAACATCAATCTGAATAAAACTCGATAAAAACACACCACAAGACAATTGTGAGTATGGTGATCCAAAGATTGTATAGCTATTGTGTACCGTTTTGGCATAGTTCCGGGAGCACATATGCACGCATGCAAGTAGAATCACAAACAAGATGAGAGTTTTAGTAATATATAGATGCAAAGACTCATGGAGAAGTCACATCAACTTTGACAAAGTGTCAAACCTGAGTAAAAATTGAATGCACCATAGAAACAATTATGAACTGAGATTGCTTTGTGCCTTTTGGGCTTTTCTTGAAAGGTACATTGACATCCTGCCAAACTCTTCTTTCTGCAATAATAAATGGTTTGGAAAGTTTTGATTCATAGTCATACAGCTTGTAACAGGGCCTTTGGTCCACGTTCACGCCAACCAACATGCCACATCTACACTAGTCGCACCTGCCTGTGTTTGGCCCATATCCTTCTAAATCTATCCTGTCCATGTACCTGCCCTTAATGTACCTGTCAATGTACCTGTCTTTTAAGTGTTGTAATAGTATGTACTCAACTACCTCTGCTGGCAGCTCATTCCATATACTCACCACCTTGATTCTTGATTCCCCTACCCTGGGTGAAAGACTGTGGGTTTACTCCATCTATTCCTCTCATGAACTAATACTACTCTATAAGATCACCATTCATCCACCTGTGCTCCAAGGAATAAAGTCCTAGCCTGCTCAACCTCTCCCCATAACAGGCCCTTGAGTCCTGGCAACATCCTCGTAAATCTTCTCTGCAGCCTTTCCAGATTAACAACATCTTTCCTATAACAGGGCGATCAAAACGGAAAAAGATATCCAAATGTGACATCATCAGTGTCTTGACTGATGAAGGCTAATGTGCTGAAAGCTTTTTTGACCACCAAATCTACCTATGACATCACTTTCAAGGAACTATGTACCTGCATTCCTAGATCACTCAGCTCCACAAAACTGCCCAGAGCCCTGCCATTTACTGTACAGGTCCGGCCCATGTTAGACTTCCCAAAATGCACCAACTTGTACTTAGAGTCATGGAGTGATACAGTGTGGAAACAGGCTTTGGCCCAACTTGCCCACACCGACCAATATGTCCCAGCTACACTAGTCCCACCTGCCTACGCTTAGTCCATATGCCTCCAAACGTGTCCTATCCATGTATCTGTCTAACGGTTTCTTAAATGTTGGGATAATCCCAGCCTTATCTATATCAAACTCCATTTGCTATTTCTCAGCCCACTTGGCCAACTAATCAAGATCCTGCTGCAATGTTTGACATGCATCTTCGCTATCGACAATACCACCCACTTTCGTGTCATCAACAAACTTGTTAATCATACCTTAATTTTCAACCAAATCATTGCCATAAACCACAAACAGCACAAGACCTAGCACTGAATCTTGAGGCACTCACTAGTTACAGGCTTCCAGTCTGAAAAACAACTATCCACCATCACCCTTTGGTTCTTTCTGTGTAGCCTACACAACATGCCAGTCGGCTAACTCCCTGAATCCCCTGCAATCTAATCTTCCAGAGCAGTCTACCATTCGGAACCTTTTCAAACACCTTATTGAAGTACGTATAGACAACGTCTATGGATTTGGCCTCATCAACCTGTTATGGGAATAGAACCATCTGTGGTGCAGTACCAATGATGCAATACCCATGAGGCATTACCCATGAGACAGATGGATCCTGAATTAAAATGGCTGAACCCAAGGCTCGATTGTAAAAGCCTCTGTTAATTAGTTGTGTAGCTGTACTGGAGATGTTTGCAGTAAGGAAACACAATATTAAAACATGATTACAGATCGGGGTCTGTTTCAGGATTCGTCGAGAGTTTTGATTGGATGCACGGCGATGGCAGACGATGTTTGTGAGTGAGTACTACCAAGAGACGATTGTGGAGCCTACATTGTTTCCATCGATAGAGGGGCGGATTTGTCAGGAAAATAGAGCTGCTAAAGCCCCCTAGGCAAATGAATTTTGAGGCAAGGGACTTGCCAATAGAGTGGAGATAATGGAGGGAGGAGATTGAGCTCTATGTTGATTTGAGCATGGCAGGGAAGGATGACAAGACAAAGAGGAAACTGCTCATGTACCTAGTTGGACCGCAAGGGAGAGAGTTCTACCAAACGCTAGAGACACAGACGTCAGAGGGCAACGTACAACAAGTTACGATGGAGCAGGCTCTTAACAGCATTGTCAACCCATGAGGAATGAGACCATTGACAGGTTTAGATTCTTTAGTGGAGCCAATAAAAAGGGGAGATTCGATTTTGATTCGTTTTTAATAGAACTGAAGCTCTTGGTAGCACATTGCTGTTTCAGAGAGTTGAAGGATTCACTGATACATGATAGACTAATATACGGCATAAGAGATGACATGCTGCGGGAGAGACTTCTCCGAGAAACCTCACTTGACTTAGAAAAGTGTGTGAAGGCATGCCAGGCTTCGGTGCTTGCCAAGGCCGGAGTTGATGTCCTGTTAGGTGACCAATGACAAGATGTCTGTGCAGTGAGACAAGAGGGGAAAAGATACCAGCCAACCATACAGTGCAAATACTGGGGATACAAACAGTATTTGCAGGCAGAAGGAGAAATGTCCGGCATATGGCCGGGAGTGTTTCAAATGCCATAAGAAAAATCATTTTGCATCACAATGCATGGAAAAGCTGGTGCAACAGAAGAAAGAAAAGAAAGTGAAAAAACCTGTGCATGCAGTGGTGGAAGTGGAGAGTTCCAGTGATGAGTATGATGACAGTCAAGAGGATGATGAAATGCACACAATGGAACTGCAACCAGAAACAATAAAAGCAGAAAGTGTGCACAGTGTTGAGGAGACTCAATTCCCAAAGAAAATCTTTCCAACCATGATACTGAAAGGGAAGGAAGTAAAATTCCAGGTGGACAGTGGAGCCACGTGTAACATAATTCCCAAGAGGCATGCAAAGGATGCAGATGAAACCAAGCAAGTATTGTCGATGTACAACAATACGACAGTGGTGCCTCTTGGGAAAAGCAAGGTGAGACTAGTGAACCCAAAGAATGGAAGAAAATACAAAGTCGAGTTTGTAGTCCTGGAGGAAGACTGCATTCCAATCCTGGGAAGCAGGGCAGCCCAGCAGATGGGGCTCATCTCAGTCTGTAAAGAAAACATAATGACATTGAATGGCTGTGAAATCCCTCTGAGCAAGGAAAGACTGATGGCTGAGTATGCTCATGTGTTTGAAGGGACAGGTAAATTTGAGGGCAAGTACCATCTGCAGGTAGATGGCAGCGTAACGCCAGTGATCCATCCACCATGAGGAGTCCCTGTAGCCTTACAGAGTAAGCTGAAAGAGGAATTAGGCAGACTAACAGAAGCTGAAATAATTGCCCCAGTAGAGACCCACACTCCTCGTGTATCCAGCCTTGTGTGTGTAGAAAAGCCCAATGGAAAGTTGAGAGTGTGTTTAGACCCGAGGGATCTGAACAAGGGGCTTAAAATAAGTCATTACCCAATGACGACGATAGAAGATTTCCTCACAGACCTGAATGGCGCCAAGGTCTTTAGCACGTTTGACGCCAAGAATGGGTTTTGGTATGCGGAACTGGATGATGAGAGTTCTCAGCTTCAACATTTAACACACCATATGGCAGATGTAGATGAAGACGCACGCCATTTGGTCTG